>OU426985.1:6816629-6923295 GCA_911387785.2 Aelia acuminata | reverse complement strand
CCAATTTTTAACCGACTTCGAACGAAAGAGGAGGTTACTCAATTCGATACGTATGTGACTTTTTTTTTTTTTTGTGCCTTTTTTTTTTTTTTTTTTTTTTTCTAAGTATGTTCACCGATTACTCAGAGATGGGTGGACCAATTGGAATGAAACTTTTTGCATCTTGTAGAGTATTTTCCCAATGTGGTCCCATTTAAACCTTTTTGGGGTTCCTAATTTATTTAAGAAGTTATCGGAAAAAAACATGAAAATAATTATTTAATTATCGCTCAAATTGTTTACTTATTGGAAAAACATATGGCATATATAACATAAGGTATGCTCCAACAAGCTATTAAAACTAATTGATAACTAACAAATCCAAATATTGTATTACTGCCTGGATGAATCAAATGGGAAAACCAACCAATCAAATTCAGAATCAAAGAGTGGGGGGAGAACATGAGCAGTCTGTTAGTTATCGATGTGTTTTACGTGCTTGTTGGAACAAACCTATACATAACCTTAACTAATTTTTCAACATTAGATTTAAATGAAGATATAAATATCAGCAGAATATAATATCGCTGTCGTTTTCTGTAGCGATATTAGCATAAATAGAAGGATAGATGTATATTCACCGATAACAGTAAACCTTCTTTATTTAGATCTAATCAACGGTTGGACACCATAATCATAAGACAACAAAATTCGTGGAATTCCAATAAAGACTGGGTATATGGTAATCGTTTTAAAGCAGAATTTAAGATATTTAGGATTTAGGATCGTTTAAATTTAAAATCGTAGCTATTATTGATTTAAAATTAGATTTTGATTTCTATCTTTTATTGACTATGCACATTAAAAAAGAATACAATAATTCCTGGAAAAGCTCATTTTCAGTTGACTTAATAAAGGATTCAGATACCTCTGTCTTCTTCCGGATACACTCGGTTACTGTTGAATATCTTGCCGGAGGTCTTGTGCCGATCCTTTAAGAGTGACACTTCTGTTATGTTATCCCGATTACTAGTATCGGTTTTTAAATTTGTTTCTACAACTATCGAGGCTTTTGCTGGTGTTCATCCATCAATAAAAACTACAAAATAAAACTTGATAACTACCCGAAAACAACCTCATTGTATGAAAGTCCCCTCAGCTAAAATTTGGCAGTCATGGAAATGATTGTTAAAAATGATGATAAATGCTACGCCACAAGAATTGAAACAACATTGTTTAGCAATTTATTTTCTGAATAATGTTTTATTACGAAGGATATAATTCATAGTACTTCGGTAATAAATTTAGTTAAAAATTCATCGAAAGGAATTACGAACATAATTGAATCAACCTTTGGAATTAAGTCAGTAGTCTAATACGGAGAGTAATAATATCCTTCGTAATAATAAATTAACCATATGTGAGTCCCAAACCCTGTTGCTTCTATCCTAGCGAGACAGTCTTTTTGATATCGATAAATTTTATGGTTGCCCCTTTTTTGTAGGGACTTCTATCCAATGATGTAATCCAATGAAATCGTGTTTAATATCGCCATAGTTTTTAGAAGGATATTCAAGCAATCAAAATTTAAAAATTACTTTCAAATTTACTATAGGTCATATTAGCATCCTCATCGATTCTCCATTAACGATATCTTGTCTAAAACCGGCCAAATTCTCGACTGTTCAGTGACTTATCTACTTTATCTTGGAATGGCCGGATTTATGTATTTATGTATATTTAACTCGACACATCTCGGAACACTGATTCTCTACGTAAACGACAAGTAGTGACGACATTTAGCAAAGGAAATATATTGTCATTGTGGAAAAACATTTTATGTGTTCCCTTCCCAATTGAACATTTAGCAGACGACATTTAGCAAAGGAAAAATATTGTCATTGTGGAAAAACATTTTATGTGTTCCCTTCCCAATTGAACATTGATCTTTTTAAAAAAAAAAAAAAAATCCATTTATAATCATAAAACGTAGTGTGTTAAAAGTTGTATAATACACGCACCGCTTTCCCACTTTTCTGTGTGTATTCATAAAATTGAAAAGGTAAAGTGTATTTCATAATAATTTTATACAATTATTGTATAATAAAAAGACCTGGGAAAGACAAACGTGGTAGAGCGTAAAAAGATTTCGAAATTTTTAAACCAACGTTTAATCAACGACCAATTACCAACGAAATGTTTAAACCAACGTACGGTTTTCTAAATTTGTTATCTTCTCCAACTAAAAATTGTGAAATAAAAAACATTTTATAAAAAAATATTAAACCGACTTCGAAACCTAGGAACCAGTAAAAATAAATTCACTGAAAAGTATGAAATAATTACCTTCTGATTTTTATGAATACACAGCAAAATTGAAAATGGTATAAAAAGTGGAAAAGTGCAATAAGACGGATAATTTTATTTTGATTTGTACAAATACACACTAATTGTTAATAAAAATTATTAAATTTAAATATTAAATTCTATGTTCAATACAACACAATCGT
The DNA here is from genome assembly GCA_911387785.2 of Aelia acuminata. Classification (NCBI taxonomy): domain Eukaryota; kingdom Metazoa; phylum Arthropoda; class Insecta; order Hemiptera; family Pentatomidae; genus Aelia; species Aelia acuminata. Next base: position 6,920,806 of record OU426985.1, on the reverse strand, counting down.
TTCGGAGGCGGCGCAAAATTTAAAATTTTTTACACTAGACATTATGAAAATCTTCTAAATGGATCTTCTCTTCCCAGCTATTGATTTCAATGCCTACTAATGGAATTGTATCAGTAACATGTTATTTCTATTTTGCGCCGCCTCCGAAAAGATTGTGTTGTATTGAACATAGTGTTTAATATTTAAATTTAATAATTTTTATTAACAATTGTGTGTGTTTGTACAAATCAAAATAAAATTATTCGTCTTATTGCACTTTTCCACTTTTTATACCATTTTCAATTTTGCTGTGTATTCATAAAAATCAGAAGGTAATTATTTCATACTTTTCAGTGAATTTATTTTTACTGGTTCCTAGGTTTCGAAGTCGGTTTAATATTTTTTTATAAAATGTTTTTTTCATTGGTAAAATACTACATAATACTGCGTATTTTCTACATTTTTCTAACAAATAAACATATAATTTCTTTATAACTTACTTATTCGTACTAATATTTTGCCTTTTGTTTTCGTATATGTCCTGTCATTTTGTTAAATTTTAACAGTATTCATGTAAATTCTAAATTTTTACAACTTTTTTATTAATTTAACAAAGTTTTTGTCAAACAACCATATATTTGCTTTTAATCTGACTTCTACGATCGGATATTTTTTTTTTGGTTTTCATATAACTTTATTGGATTTTAACAATTTTCATACATAATATTGCGAATCTTCTACATTTTTATAACAAATAAACATATAATTTCTTTATATCTTACTTATTCGTACTGATATTTTGCCTTTTATTTTCGTATATGTCCTGTCATTTTGTTAAATTTTAACAATATGCATGTAAATTTTAAATTTTTACAACTTTTTTATTAATTTAACAAAGTTTATGTCAAACAACCATATATTTCCTCTTAATTTGACTTCTACGATCGGATATTTTTTCTTTGGTTTTCATATAACTTTATAGGATTTTACCAATTTTCATACATAATATTGCGAATCTTCTACATTTTTATAACAAATAAACATATAATTTCTTTATATCTTACTTATTCGTACTGATATTTTTTATTTTAATTTCGTATATGTCCTGTTATTTTATTAGATTTTAACATTTTTCATCTAAATTCTACATTTTTAAGACTTTTATATAAATTTAACAAAGTTTATGTGAAACAACCATATATTTTCTTTTAATCTGACTTCTACGATCGGATATTTTCTCTTTGGTTTTTATATTACTTAATAGGATTTTAACAATTTTCATACATATTATTGCGTATCTTCTACATTTTTATAACAAATTAACATATAATTTCATTATATCTTACTTATTCGTACTGATATTTTTTCTTTTAATTTTGTATAATTTTTTTCATTTTGTTAGATTTTAACAATATTCATGTAAATTCTACATTGATTCAATTTTTATATAAATTTAACAAAGTTTATGTCAATTAACCATACATTTTCTTTTAATTTGACTTCTACGATCGGATATTTTTTCATTGGTTTTCATATAACTTTATATGATTTTAACAATTTTCTTGCATATTATTGCGTATCGTCTACATTTTTATAACAAATAAACATATAATTTCTTTATATCTTACTTATTCGTACTGATATTTTTTATTTTAATTTCGTATATGTCCTATTATTTTGTTAGATTTTAACAATTTTCATGTAAATTCTACATTTTTAAGACTTTTATATAAATTTAACGTAGTTTTTGTGAAACAACCATATATTTTCTTTTAATCTGACTTCTACGATCGGATATTTTCTCTTTGGTTTTTATATAACTTAATAGGGTTTTAACAATTTTCATACATATTATTGCGTATCTTCTACATTTTTATAACAAATAAACATATAATTTCTTTATATCTTACTTAATCGTACTGATGTTTTTATTTTAATTTCGTATATGTCCTGTCATTTTGTTAAATTTTAACAATATTCATGTAAAAACATATAATTTCTTTTTTTTATCTTACTTATTCGTACTGATGTTTTTATTTTAATTTCGTATATGTCCTGTCATTTTGTTAAATTTTTATTTTAACATGTAAATTCTACATTTTTACTACTTTTTTATTAATTTAACAAAGTTTTTGTCAAACACCCATATATTTGCTTTTGATCTGACTTCTACAATCGGATATTTTTTTTTTGGTTTTCATATAACTTTATAGGATTTTAACAATTTTCATACATATTATTGCGTATCTTCCACATTTTTCTAACAAATAAACATATAATTTCTTTATATCTTACTTATTCGTACTGATATTTTTTCTTTTAATTTCGTAAAGTTTGTGTCATTTTGTTAGATTTTAACAATTTTCATTTAAATTCTAAATTTTTACAACTTTTTTATTAATTTAACAAAGTTTATGTCAAACAACCATATATTTTCTCTTAATCTGACTTCTACGATCGGATATTTTCTCTTTGGTTTTTATATAACTTAATAGGATTTTAACAATTTTCATACATATTATTGCGTATCTTCTACATTTTTATAACAAATAAACATATAATTTCTTTATATCTTGCTTATTCGTACTGATGTTTTTATTTTAATTTCGTATATGTCCTGTCATTTTGTTAAATTTTAACAATATTCATGTAAAAACATATAATTTCTTTATATCTTACTTATTCGTACTGATATTTTTTATTTTAATTTCGTATATGTCCTGTCATTTTGTTAGATTTTAACAATTTTCATGTAAATTCTACATTTTTATGAATTTTATATAAATTTAAAAAAGTTTATGTGAAAGAACCATATATTTTCTTTTAATCTGACTTCTACGATCGGATATTTTCTCTTTGGTTTTTATATAAACTTTATAGGATTTTAACAATTTTCATACATGTTATTGCGTATCTTCTACATTTTTTATAACAAATAAACATATAATTGCTTTATATCTTACTTATTCGTACTGATATTTTGCCTTTTATTTTCGTATATGTCCTGTCATTTTGTTAAATTTTAACAATATACACGTAAATTCTACATTTTTACAACTTTTATATAAATTTAACAAAGTTTATGTCAAACAACCATATATTTGCTTTTAATCTGACTTCTACGATCGGATATTTTATCTTTGGTTTTCATATAACTTTATAGGATTTTAACAATTTTCTTACATACTATTGCGTATCTTCTAATTTTTATAACAAATAAACATATAATTTCATTATATCTTACTTATTCGTACTGATATTTTTTCTTTTAATTTTGTATAATTTTTTTCATTTTGTTAGATTTTAACAATATTCATGTAAATTCTACATCGATTCAATTTTTATATAAATTTAACAAAGTTTATGTCAATTAACCATACATTTTCTTTTAATTTGACTTCTACGATCGGATATTTTTTTTTTTTTGGTTTTCATATAACTTTATAGGATTTTAACAATTTTCTTGCATATTATTGCGTATCTTCTACATTTTTATAACAAATAAACATATAATTTCTTTATATCTTACTTATTCGTACTGATATTTTTTATTTTAATTTCGTATATGTCCTGTTATTTTGTTAGATTTTAACAATTTTCAGGTAAATTCTACATTTTTAAGATTTTTATATAAATTTAACGAAGTTTATGTCAAACAACCATATATTTGCTTTTAATCTGACTTCTACGATCGGATATTTTATCTTTGGTTTTCATATAACTTTATAGGATTTTAACAATTTTCTTACATACTATTGCGTATCTTCTAATTTTTATAACAAATAAACATATAATTTCATTATATCTTACTTATTCGTACTGATATTTTTTCTTTTAATTTCGTAAAGTTTGTGTCATTTTGTTAGATTTTAACAATTTTCATTTAAATTCTAAATTTTTACAACTTTTTTATTAATTTAACAAAGTTTATGTCAAACAACCATATATTTTCTCTTAATCTGACTTCTACGATCGGATATTTTCTCTTTGGTTTTTATATAACTTAATAGGATTTTAACAATTTTCATACATATTATTGCGTATCTTCTACATTTTTATAACAAATAAACATATAATTTCTTTATATCTTGCTTATTCGTACTGATGTTTTTATTTTAATTTCGTATATGTCCTGTCATTTTGTTAAATTTTAACAATATTCATGTAAAAACATATAATTTCTTTATATCTTACTTATTCGTACTGATATTTTTTTATTTTAATTTCGTATATGTCCTGTCATTTTGTTAGATTTTAACAATTTTCATGTAAATTCTACATTTTTAGGAATTTTATATAAATTTAACAAAGTTTATGTGAAAGAACCATATATTTTCTTTTAATCTGACTTCTACGATCGGATATTTTCTCTTTGGTTTTTATATAACTTTATAGGATTTTAACAATTTTCATACATGTTATTGCGTATCTTCTACATTTTTATAACAAATAAACATATAATTGCTTTATATCTTACTTATTCGTACTGATATTTTGCCTTTTATTTTCGTATATGTCCTGTCATTTTGTTAAATTTTAACAATATACACGTAAATTCTACATTTTTACAACTTTTATATAAATTTAACAAAGTTTATGTCAAACAACCATATATTTGCTTTTAATCTGACTTCTACGATCGGATATTTTATCTTTGGTTTTCATATAACTTTATAGGATTTTAACAATTTTCTTACATACTATTGCGTATCTTCTAATTTTTATAACAAATAAACATATAATTTCATTATATCTTACTTATTCGTACTGATATTTTTTCTTTTAATTTTGTATAATTTTTTTCATTTTGTTAGATTTTAACAATATTCATGTAAATTCTACATCGATTCAATTTTTATATAAATTTAACAAAGTTTATGTCAATTAACCATACATTTTCTTTTAATGTGACTTCTACGATCGGATATTTTTTTTTTGGTTTTCATATAACTTTATAGGATTTTACCAATTTTCATACATAATATTGCGAATCTTCTACATTTTTATAACAAATAAACATATAATTTCTTTATATCTTACTTATTCGTACTGATATTTTTTATTTTAATTTCGTATATGTCCTGTTATTTTGTTAGATTTTAACAATTTCCATCTAAATTCTACATTTTTGCAATATTTATATAAATTTAACAAAGTTTATGTGAAACAACCATATATTTTCTGTTAATCTGACTTCTACGATCGGATATTTTCTCTTTGGTTTTCATATAACTTAATAGGATTTTAACAATTTTCATACATATTATTGCGTATCTTCTACATTTTTATAACAAATTAACATATAATTGCTTTATATCTTACTTATTCGTACTGATATTTTGCCTTTTATTTTCGTATATGTCCTGTCATTTTGTTAAATTTTAACAATATACACGTAAATTCTACATTTTTACAACTTTTATATAAATTTAATAAAGTTTATGTCAAACAACCATATATTTGCTTTTAATCTGACTTCTACGATCGGATATATTATCTTTGGTTTTCATATAACTTTATAGGATTTTAACAATTTTCTTACATACTATTGCGTATATTCTAATTTTTATAACAAATAAACATATAATTTCATTATATCTTACTTATTCGTACTGATATTTTTTCTTTTAATTTTGTATAATTTTTTTCATTTTGTTAGATTTTAACAATATTCATGTAAATTCTACATTGATTCAATTTTTATATAAATTTAACAAAGTTTATGTCAATTAACCATACATTTTCTTTTAATTTGACTTCTACGATCGAATATTTTTTTTTTTGGTTTTCATATAACTTTATAGGATTTTACCAATTTTCATACATAATATTGCGAATCTTCTACATTTTTATAACAAATAAACATATAATTTCTTTATATCTTACTTATTCGTACTGATATTTTTTATTTTAATTTCGTATATGTCCTGTTATTTTGTTAAATTTTAACAATTTTCATCTAAATTCTACATTTTTGCAATATTTATATAAATTTAACAAAGTTTATGTGAAACAACCATATATTTTCTTTTAATCTGACTTCTACGATCGGATATTTTCTCTTTGGTTTTTATATAACTTAATAGGATTTTAACAATTTTCATACATATTATTGCGTATCTTCTACATTTTTATAACAAATAAACATATAATTTCTTTTTTTTATCTTACTTATTCGTACTGATGTTTTTATTTTAATTTCGTATATGTCCTGTCATTTTGTTAAATTTTAACAATTTTGATTTTAACATGTAAATTCTACATTTTTACAACTTTTTTATTAATTTAACAAAGTTTTTGTCAAACAACCATATATTTGCTTTTAATCTGACTTCTACGATCGGATATTTTTTTTTTGGTTTTCATATAACTTTATAGGATTTTAACAATTTTCATACATATTATTGCGTATCTTCTACATTTTTCTAACAAATAAACATATAATTTCTTTATATCTTACTTATTCGTACTGATATTTTTTCTTTTAATTTTGTATAATTTTTGTCATTTTGTTAGATTTTAACAATATTCATGTAAATTCTACATTTATACAATTTTTATATAAATTTAACAAAGTTCATTTCAAAAAACCATATATTTCCTTTAATCTGACTTCTAGGATCGGATATTTTTTCATTGGTTTTCATATAACTTTATATGATTTTAACAATTTTCTTGCATATTATTGCGTATCTTCTACATTTTTATAACAATAAACATATAATTTCTTTATATCTTACTTATTCGTACTGATATTTTTTATTTTAATTTCGTATATGTCCTGTTATTTTGTTAGATTTTAACAATTTTCATGTAAATTCTACATTTTTAAGACTTTTATATAAATTTAACGAAGTTTATGTGAAACAACCATATATTTTCTTTTAATCTGACTTCTACGATCGGATATTTTCTCTTTGGGTTTATATAACTTAATAGGATTTTAACAATTTTCATACATATTATTGCGTATCTTCTACATTTTTATAACAAATAAACATATAATTTCTTTATATCTTACTTAATCGTACTAATGTTTTTTTTTTTAATTTCGTATATGTCCTGTCATTTTGTTAAATTTTAACAATATTCATGTAAAAACATATAATTTCTTTATATCTTACTTATTCGTACTGATATTTTTTATTTTAATTTCGTATATGTCCTGTCATTTTGTTAGATTTTAACAATTTTCATGTAAATTCTACATTTTTAGGACTTTTATATAAATTTAACAAAGTTTATGTGAAAGAACCATATATTTTCTTTTAATCTGACTTCTACGATCGGATATTTTCTCTTTGGTTTTCATATAACTTTATAGGATTTTAACAATTTTCATACATATTATTGCGTATCTTCTACATTTTTATAACAAATAAACATATAATTGCTTTATATCTTACTTATTCGTACTGATATTTTGCCTTTTATTTTCGTATATGTCCTGTCATTTTGTTAAATTTTAACAATATACACGTTAATTCTACATTTTTACAACTTTTATATAAATTTAACAAAGTTTATGTCAAACAACCATATATTTGCTTTTAATCTGACTTCTACGATCGGATATTTTATCTTTGGTTTTCATATAACTTTATAGGATTTTAACAATTTTCTTACATACTATTGCGTATCTTCTAATTTTTATAACAAATAAACATATAATTTCATTATATCTTACTTATTCGTACTGATATTTTTTCTTTTAATTTCGTAAAGTTTGTGTCATTTTGTTAGATTTTAACAATATTCATGTAAATTCTACATTTATACAATTTTTATATAAATTTAACAATGTTTATTTCAAACAACCATATATTTTCTCTTAATCTGACTTCTACGATCGGATATTTTCTCTTTGGTTTTTATATAACTTAATAGGATTTTAACAATTTTCATACATATTATTGCGTATCTTCTACATTTTTATAACAAATAAACATATAATTTCTTTATATCTTGCTTATTCGTACTGATGTTTTTATTTTAATTTCGTATATGTCCTGTCATTTTGTTAAATTTTAACAATATTCATGTAAAAACATATAATTTCTTTATATCTTACTTATTCGTACTGATATTTTTTATTTTAATTTCGTATATGTCCTGTCATTTTGTTAGATTTTAACAATTTTCATGTAAATTCTACATTTTTAGGAATTTTATATAAATTTAACAAAGTTTATGTGAAAGAACCATATATTTTCTTTTAATCTGACTTCTACGATCGGATATTTTCTCTTTGGTTTTTATATAACTTTATAGGATTTTAACAATTTTCATACATGTTATTGCGTATCTTCTACATTTTTATAACAAATAAACATATAATTGCTTTATATCTTACTTATTCGTACTGATATTTTGCCTTTTATTTTCGTATATGTCCTGTCATTTTGTTAAATTTTAACAATATACACGTAAATTCTACATTTTTACAACTTTTATATAAATTTAACAAAGTTTATGTCAAACAACCATATATTTGCTTTTAATCTGACTTCTACGATCGGATATTTTATCTTTGGTTTTCATATAACTTTATAGGATTTTAACAATTTTCTTACATACTATTGCGTATCTTCTAATTTTTATAACAAATAAACATATAATTTCATTATATCTGTAATTCTGTTTATTCTTCTTAAGAAGTAGTAGGAATAAATCGTGTTCCACTGTAAGAAATGAATTTATTAAAATATTGTATTACAATGAAATAACTATTTAATAACTTAACCGATTAGCTCACCTGTAAGAAATGAAAACGATTTTAAAGTCCTTATATAATTGATGCTCAAATCACAATAGAATTAACCAACCTGAATATTGAAGTTTATCTGAATTGAAACACATGATATAAATCACAGATTTATACCACCCCTCCTCAAGTCACGAACAAGGTTAGAGAGAATTTGGCCTATGCTTGAAAAACATTAAAATTTAGAATTTCTGACGGATTTAAAATTAATCGAAGAAACAGGGAGCTAATTACTAAACGGTATTAACTTTCTGATGTGAAAGAAGTTTGCTTCTTTACGTCTTCTACCACAATTTACTTCATATATCGAATTCGAAACTCTCCTGATAATTCTGAATGGACCGCTTCTGACCTTATCTAGTTTATTTCTGTTCAATTTATTCCCATTTTCAACGTAGACTAGATCGCCTTCTGCAAATTCATAATTTCTTCTGTAATGATCTATCCTATTCTTGTTCTTCTCAAAATTTTTTATAGTATTCAACAATGCTTCTTTTCTGTCTTCCTCAAGAACACATTCTTTCTGAAGACCTGCAGGTACAATCTCCGATCGTTCACCAAATAGTAAATAAGCAGGTGAGAACTTGGTCACACTATGGACTGTGCTATTATATTCTTGGACACACTCCGCTGCTATTACCGACCATGCTCTCTTATTAGTACCACTATTTATTTTACAGCGAATTCTATTTACTAAAGTCTGATTTAGTCTCTCGTTTAAACCGTTCGATTCAGGGCAATCGACGCAAGTAAAGATCAAGTGTATACCATTTTTTTTTAAATAACTCTTTAGTTGTCTGGAGTTTATCCCTGTGTATTGGTCTGCTAGAATGGTTTTTATAGTGTTTTTGTGTGCCACCGAGTCAATTAATTTGATGAGGTCTTTTGCAGATTGACCTTTTGTAGTTGAAACAAAAGCATATCTCGAAAAATGATCAACTAGAATATGCATAAATCGTTTGGACGACCTATTGCCACCAAAACCCCCAACTGTGTCAATTGACATTATTTGATATGGCTCTGTAGCAGGCCCAAGTGTTGAGAGTGATCCCAACAGTCTACGTCTTCTTGTTTTATTTTCGTTGCATACAGAGCAACTTCTACAAAATTGATGGATCAGCCTATCCAGGTTTTTTATATAATAATGAGGTCTAATCTTTTGAATTAAATGCCCTTCACCTATATGACCATAAAAGTCATGAACCTTCTGTATCAACTGAAGACCAAAATTTTGGGATAAAAAAATTCTTTGACTATTTCTAATGTTTTTAAAACTAATACCTCCTTTCTGGATTACCATTTTGGAGTTCTGAATTTCATTTTGATTTCTTTTCTGATCATCCAATATTTCTTCCATTGTAACCATGTTCACAACCTGTAATATGTCTTCTCCATTTTCGAAATTTTCTAAAACTGGGTTTCTGGACAAAGAATCTGCTTCTACATTTTCTTTACCTGGGGAGTAAATAATCTTGAAATTATATTGGGATAAGTAAAACATAAGATCACCAAGAGGTTCGTCAGTTCTAGCCTTCAATCTTAAAGTTTCAAGAGGTTTATGGTCCGAAACAACGGTAAATGCTTTGCCAATCAACCAGTGCTGCCAATAAACTATTGCCTCCTTAATCGCAAGGCATTCTAAATAAATAGCTCTTTGCTTCTTTTGAGTGGGGCTCAGTTTTTTTGAAAAGTAAGCAACTGGATGAAGCATACCGTCTTCTTGAGGTTGTTTTAATACAGCTCCCAAACCAATGCCAGAAGCATCTGTGAAGATATAGACATCCTTATTGTGATCGAAAATAGCTAAAATCGGACTTGAACACAAATATTCTTTTATTTCGCTAAACGTTTCTTCGCATAAGTCACTCCATTCGAATTTAACATCATTTTTCAATAAGTTATACAGTGGTTGAAGCTTCTGTACAGCATTCTCAATATATTTGTAATAAAAATTTATCTTGCCCAAAAATTGCCTTACATTTTTTTTGTTCTGTGGTCTGTCGAAGTTCATAATAGCAACTAAATTATCTTTATATGGTCTAATTTTGTTTTTCTCAATGACATGGCCTAAATATTTGACTGAATTTTTCGCTAAAGTACATTTCATTAAGTTTAATTTAAATCCCTCGGCCTTAATTGTATTTAATAAAAATTCTATATGCGCCAAATGTTCTTCAAAAGTTTTAGAAAAAACCAGTATATCATCTATGTAATTGATACAAAATTGATTCAAACCAGTTCTTCTAAGAATGTTCGCTAGAACTCGCTGAAATATTGAAGACGACACCTTCAACCCGAAAGGTAAACGAGTCCATTCCCAATGGCCATTCTGAGTAACGAATGCTGTCTTCTTTCTATCTTTGACTCTAATTGGAATCGACCAAAATGCAGAGTTAATATCAAATGCTGAGAACCAATTGCAATTACCAGCTTTAACCATGATGTCTTCTATTCTAGGAAAAGGATGTGTTTCAGGAACCACTAATTTATTTAATTCCCTGAAATCTATGCACAGCCGTGTTCTGCGACCATCTTCCTTTTTAAACGCCATAGTGACTGGAGATGCAAATGGTGAGGTAGACTCCTGTATCAGTCCTGCTTCCAGCAATTCAGAGATCTGTGCTTCAATTTCTTTCTGGTCTGGAATGGAACACCTATATGGCTTTTTTGAAACATACCTATACTCTGTTAGTTTTATTTGAGCTTCACTTTTAACCTTACCGACATCGTACTTGTTCTTAGCGAATGCTGAGTCATATCGTATTAATAAATCAGTCACCATCTTCTGTTTATTACAATCCAAATGATTTAATTTACCTCTAAATTCTTCACTCTCAATTAATCTATTAAAATTAACATCTGTTTTATCTTTTTTTTCTTTATCATCATGAATAATCTTGTCTTGATTCTTATCTATCTTCTGAAATATTCTTAAATTTTCATCTTGAATCAGTTTAAATTTCTTGATCGCATCTAATCCAAGCAACAGCTCATAAGAAAAATTACTATTCTTCACAACATAAACATCTAAAACATCTTCTATCTTATTTATCTTTAAATGTAGACGCGCCCGGCTATGAATGAAATTCACACCATTAATTGTTTTAAAAATGCTATTATTCTCCATCAATTTTGTCTTTAAATCTTTTATAATTTGATGATTTACTAACGTAACATTGGAGCCACTATCATACACTGCTTTCACTATCTTATCTTTATTAACCTGTACATTTAATGCAATTAATGGCGTAAATTTCTCCGGGTGAGCTAGTTTTTTCTAAGCTCAATTCTAGGAAGTTCTTCTATACTCTCCTCCATATTTTCTACCAAATTCACTCTATGTGATTCAAAATACTTTTGTTTATTTCTACACAAATCAACAGGGTGATAGCGGCCAGGTTTATCAAGCTTCTCACACATATAACATGGCCTCTTATCAACACTTACAATAGGATACCTGTTCTTTTCTATAATGGTTTTGTTTGTTGCTACTGGAATATTGCAAAATCTAAGATAATCGCTCATTTTTGATTTTCTATAGCAGTCATCATACTTTCTGAGTAAATTCATTAACAGGTCTGTCGTTTTTAAGTTTTGTTTATCTATCCTATCTTGTATATCAATAGGTAGACCTATAACTATATGATTGATTCTGGAAATTTCCGAGATCGAACTCTCAACTTCCAACAACAATCTCTCCTTCTTTAAAGCATAATCAATTAAGGAGCCATTGATATACTTAAAATTATATGCAAAGCGGACATCCGACCAACCCTTGGTAGCATACACAGTTAAAAAAGACGCTGACCACTGATCCCAGTCATCCAATGGCAACTTGATTGAATTAGAGCAATACCATTCTTTAGCATTTCCTTCAAGAAATAACTTGAAGCATTGTACTTTTTTAATTTGATCTGTCACTTTATACCTTTCACACTCTTTTTCAAAGTTACCTAACCAATCCTTAGCGTTTTGCTGTTTTCCATAAAACTTATCAAGCATAAATTTCTTTTCAATATCTACCAAATCGATCTCCTTATTAGTCAACTTTTCTGTAAGACTAGCCACTAACCTAACTAATTCCTCATTATCCCTAGGCAGCTCAGTTGTTTCTAAGAAGCCTGGAGTTTCCCCCTTCAGCTCTTCTAAATAAAAATTGTTAAAAACGAAATTACCTTCTGTGTCCATGTACAAGGGGGCAACTGTATCCGGCAAGGATACCGTGAGGTTTCTAAAGTTCCCTTCGTTCAACATGCTTTTGCATCCATGGTTAACCGTACCTATTTCAAATAATGGTTTATGCCTACTTTCATGCTGCAAATTCTCGGGGAACACATATACAACTTCATCTTCTATACGCTTTATGTTTTGGACCATATTTACCAAACACTCATTGATTTTCTTTTTCTGGAAACGAATTTTAACCTTGACCGGCATCTTAGGACAAAATCGTTTTGTAATTCTGTTTATTCTTCTTAAGAAGTAGTAGGAATAAATCGTGTTCCACTGTAAGAAATGAATTTATTAAAATATTGTATTACAATGAAATAACTATTTAATAACTTAACCGATTAGCTCACCTGTAAGAAATGAAAACGATTTTAAAGTCCTTATATAATTGATGCTCAAATCACAATAGAATTAACCAACCTGAATATTGAAGTTTATCTGAATTGAAACACATGATATAAATCACAGATTTATATATCTTACTTATTCGTACTGATATTTTTTCTTTTAATTTTGTATAATTTTTTTCATTTTGTTAGATTTTAACAATATTCATGTAAATTCTACATCGATTCAATTTTTATATAAATTTAACAAAGTTTATGTCAATTAACCATACATTTTCTTTTAATGTGACTTCTACGATCGGATATTTTTTTTTTGGTTTTCATATAACTTTATAGGATTTTACCAATTTTCATACATAATATTGCGAATCTTCTACATTTTTATAACAAATAAACATATAATTTCTTTATATCTTACTTATTCGTACTGATATTTTTTATTTTAATTTCGTATATGTCCTGTTATTTTGTTAGATTTTAACAATTTCCATCTAAATTCTACATTTTTGCAATATTTATATAAATTTAACAAAGTTTATGTGAAACAACCATATATTTTCTGTTAATCTGACTTCTACGATCGGATATTTTCTCTTTGGTTTTCATATAACTTAATAGGATTTTAACAATTTTCATACATATTATTGCGTATCTTCTACATTTTTATAACAAATTAACATATAATTGCTTTATATCTTACTTATTCGTACTGATATTTTGCCTTTTATTTTCGTATATGTCCTGTCATTTTGTTAAATTTTAACAATATACACGTAAATTCTACATTTTTACAACTTTTATATAAATTTAATAAAGTTTATGTCAAACAACCATATATTTGCTTTTAATCTGACTTCTACGATCGGATATATTATCTTTGGTTTTCATATAACTTTATAGGATTTTAACAATTTTCTTACATACTATTGCGTATATTCTAATTTTTATAACAAATAAACATATAATTTCATTATATCTTACTTATTCGTACTGATATTTTTTCTTTTAATTTTGTATAATTTTTTTCATTTTGTTAGATTTTAACAATATTCATGTAAATTCTACATTGATTCAATTTTTATATAAATTTAACAAAGTTTATGTCAATTAACCATACATTTTCTTTTAATTTGACTTCTACGATCGAATATTTTTTTTTTTGGTTTTCATATAACTTTATAGGATTTTACCAATTTTCATACATAATATTGCGAATCTTCTACATTTTTATAACAAATAAACATATAATTTCTTTATATCTTACTTATTCGTACTGATATTTTTTATTTTAATTTCGTATATGTCCTGTTATTTTGTTAAATTTTAACAATTTTCATCTAAATTCTACATTTTTGCAATATTTATATAAATTTAACAAAGTTTATGTGAAACAACCATATATTTTCTTTTAATCTGACTTCTACGATCGGATATTTTCTCTTTGGTTTTTATATAACTTAATAGGATTTTAACAATTTTCATACATATTATTGCGTATCTTCTACATTTTTATAACAAATAAACATATAATTTCTTTTTTTTATCTTACTTATTCGTACTGATGTTTTTATTTTAATTTCGTATATGTCCTGTCATTTTGTTAAATTTTAACAATTTTGATTTTAACATGTAAATTCTACATTTTTACAACTTTTTTATTAATTTAACAAAGTTTTTGTCAAACAACCATATATTTGCTTTTAATCTGACTTCTACAATCGGATATTTTTTTTTTGGTTTTCATATAACTTTATAGGATTTTAACAATTTTCATACATATTATTGCGTATCTTCTACATTTTTCTAACAAATAAACATATAATTTCTTTATATCTTACTTATTCGTACTGATATTTTTTCTTTTAATTTTGTATAATTTTTGTCATTTTGTTAGATTTTAACAATATTCATGTAAATTCTACATTTATACAATTTTTATATAAATTTAACAAAGTTCATTTCAAAAAACCATATATTTCCTTTAATCTGACTTCTAGGATCGGATATTTTTTCATTGGTTTTCATATAACTTTATATGATTTTAACAATTTTCTTGCATATTATTGCGTATCTTCTACATTTTTATAACAATAAACATATAATTTCTTTATATCTTACTTATTCGTACTGATATTTTTTATTTTAATTTCGTATATGTCCTGTTATTTTGTTAGATTTTAACAATTTTCATGTAAATTCTACATTTTTAAGACTTTTATATAAATTTAACGAAGTTTATGTGAAACAACCATATATTTTCTTTTAATCTGACTTCTACGATCGGATATTTTCTCTTTGGTTTTTATATAACTTAATAGGATTTTAACAATTTTCATACATATTATTGCGTATCTTCTACATTTTTATAACAAATAAACATATAATTTCTTTATATCTTACTTAATCGTACTAATGTTTTTTTTTTTAATTTCGTATATGTCCTGTCATTTTGTTAAATTTTAACAATATTCATGTAAAAACATATAATTTCTTTATATCTTACTTATTCGTACTGATATTTTTTATTTTAATTTCGTATATGTCCTGTCATTTTGTTCGATTTTAACAATTTTCATGTAAATTCTACATTTTTAGGACTTTTATATAAATTTAACAAAGTTTATGTGAAAGAACCATATATTTTCTTTTAATCTGACTTCTACGATCGGATATTTTCTCTTTGGTTTTTATATAACTTAATAGGATTTTAACAATTTTCATACATATTATTGCGTATCTTCTACATTTTTATAACAAATAAACATATAATTGCTTTATATCTTACTTATTCGTACTGATATTTTGCCTTTTATTTTCGTATATGTCCTGTCATTTTGTTAAATTTTAACAATATACACGTTAATTCTACATTTTTACAACTTTTATATAAATTTAACAAAGTTTATGTCAAACAACCATATATTTGCTTTTAATCTGACTTCTACGATCGGATATTTTATCTTTGGTTTTCATATAACTTTATAGGATTTTAACAATTTTCTTACATACTATTGCGTATCTTCTAATTTTTATAACAAATAAACATATAATTTCATTATATCTTACTTATTCGTACTGATATTTTTTCTTTTAATTTCGTAAAGTTTGTGTCATTTTGTTAGATTTTAACAATATTCATGTAAATTCTACATTTATACAATTTTTATATAAATTTAACAATGTTTATTTCAAACAACCATATATTTCCTTTAATCTGACTTCTACGATCGGATATATTATCTTTGGTTTTCATATAACTTTATAGGATTTTAACAATTTTCTTACATACTATTGCGTATATTCTAATTTTTATAACAAATAAACATATAATTTCATTATATCTTACTTATTCGTACTGATATTTTTTCTTTTAATTTTGTATAATTTTTTTCATTTTGTTAGATTTTAATAATATTCATGTAAATTCTACATTGATTCAATTTTTATATAAATTTAACAAAGTTTATGTCAATTAACCATACATTTTCTTTTAATTTGACTTCTACGATCGGATATTTTTTTTTTTGGTTTTCATATAACTTTATAGGATTTTACCAATTTTCATACATAATATTGCGAATCTTCTACATTTTTATAACAAATAAACATATAATTTCTTTATATCTTACTTATTCGTACTGATATTTTTTATTTTAATTTCGTATATGTCCTGTTATTTTGTTAAATTTTAACAATTTTCATCTAAATTCTACATTTTTGCAATATTTATATAAATTTAACAAAGTTTATGTGAAACAACCATATATTTTCTTTTAATCTGACTTCTACGATCGGATATTTTCTCTTTGGTTTTTATATAACTTAATAGGATTTTAACAATTTTCATACATATTATTGCGTATCTTCTACATTTTTATAACAAATAAACATATAATTTCTTTTTTTTATCTTACTTATTCGTACTGATGTTTTTATTTTAATTTCGTATATGTCCTGTCATTTTGTTAAATTTTAACAATTTTGATTTTAACATGTAAATTCTACATTTTTACAACTTTTTTATTAATTTAACAAAGTTTATGTCAAACAACCATATATTTGCTTTTAATCTGACTTCTACGATCGGATATTTTTTTTTTGGTTTTCATATAACTTTATAGGATTTTAACAATTTTCATACATATTATTGCGTATCTTCTACATTTTTCTAACAAATAAACATATAATTTCTTTATATCTTACTTATTCGTACTGATATTTTTTCTTTTAATTTTGTATAATTTTTGTCATTTTGTTAGATTTTAACAATATTCATGTAAATTCTACATTTATACAATTTTTATATAAATTTAACAAAGTTCATTTCAAAAAACCATATATTTCCTTTAATCTGACTTCTAGGATCGGATATTTTTTCATTGGTTTTCATATAACTTTATATGATTTTAACAATTTTCTTGCATATTATTGCGTATCTTCTACATTTTTATAACAATAAACATATAATTTCTTTATATCTTACTTATTCGTACTGATATTTTTTATTTTAATTTCGTATATGTCCTGTTATTTTGTTAGATTTTAACAATTTTCATGTAAATTCTACATTTTTAAGACTTTTATATAAATTTAACGAAGTTTATGTGAAACAACCATATATTTTCTTTTAATCTGACTTCTACGATCGGATATTTTCTCTTTGGTTTTTATATAACTTAATAGGATTTTAACAATTTTCATACATATTATTGCGTATCTTCTACATTTTTATAACAAATAAACATATAATTTCTTTATATCTTACTTAATCGTACTAATGTTTTTTTTTTTAATTTCGTATATGTCCTGTCATTTTGTTAAATTTTAACAATATTCATGTAAAAACATATAATTTCTTTATATCTTACTTATTCGTACTGATATTTTTTATTTTAATTTCGTATATGTCCTGTCATTTTGTTCGATTTTAACAATTTTCATGTAAATTCTACATTTTTAGGACTTTTATATAAATTTAACAAAGTTTATGTGAAAGAACCATATATTTTCTTTTAATCTGACTTCTACGATCGGATATTTTCTCTTTGGTTTTTATATAACTTAATAGGATTTTAACAATTTTCATACATATTATTGCGTATCTTCTACATTTTTATAACAAATAAACATATAATTTCTTTATATCTTACTTATTCGTACTGATATTTTGCCTTTTATTTTCGTATATGTCCTGTCATTTTGTTAAATTTTAACAATATACACGTTAATTCTACATTTTTACAACTTTTATATAAATTTAACAAAGTTTATGTCAAACAACCATATATTTGCTTTTAATCTGACTTCTACGATCGGATATTTTATCTTTGGTTTTCATATAACTTTATAGGATTTTAACAATTTTCTTACATACTATTGCGTATCTTCTAATTTTTATAACAAATAAACATATAATTTCATTATATCTTACTTATTCGTACTGATATTTTTTCTTTATATGTTGATTTTATAAGTTTTTAAATGTATATGTATATGTATATGTCCTGTCATTTTGTTAAATTTTAACAATATTCATGTAAAAACATATAATTTCTTTATATCTTACTTATTCGTACTGATATTTTTTCTTTTAATTTCGTAAAGTTTCTGTCATTTTGTTAGATTTTAACAATTTTCATGTAAATTCTAAATTTTTACAACTTTTTTATTAATTTAACAAAGTTTATGTCTAACAACCATATATTTGCTTTTAATCTGACTTCTACGATCAGATATTTTTTTTTTGGTTTTCATATAACTTTATAGGATTTTAACAATTTTCATACATATTATTGCGTATCTTCTACATTTATCTAACAAATAAACATATAATTTCTTTATATCTTACTTATTCGTACTGATATTTTTTCTTTTAATTTTGTATAATTTTTGTCATTTTGTTAGATTTTAACAATATTCATGTAAATTCTACATTTATACAATTTTTATATAAATTTAACAAAGTTCATTTCAAACAACCATATATTTCCTTTAATCTGACTTCTACGATCGGATATTTTTTCATTGGTCTTCATATAACTTTATATGATTTTAACAATTTTCTTGCATATTATTGCGTATCTTCTACATTTTTATAACAAATAAACATATAATTTCTTTATATCTTACTTATTCGTACTGATGTTTTTATTTTAATTTCGTGTATGTCCTGTCATTTAGTTAAATTTTAACAATATTCATGTAAATTCTACATTTTTACAACTTTTTTATTAATTTAACAAAGTTTTTGTCAAACAACCATATATTTGCTTTTAATCTGACTTCTACGATCGGATATTTTTTTTTTTTGTTTTTTTTATAATATTATAAGATTTTAACAATTTTCTTACCTAATATTGCGTATCTTCTACATTTTTATAACAAATAAACATATAATTTCTTTATATCTTACTTTTTCGTACTGATATTTTTTCTTTTGATTTCGTAAAGTTTCTGTCATTTTGTTAGATTTTAACAATTTTCATGTAAATTCTAAATTTTTACAACTTATTTATTAATTTAACAAAGTTTATGTCAAACAACCATATATTTGCTTTTAATCTGACTTCTACGATCAGATATTTTTTTTTTGGTTTTTATATAACTTTATAGGATTTTAACAATTTTCATACATATTATTGCGTATCTTCTACATTTTTCTAACAAATAAACATATAATTTCTTTATATCTTACTTATTCGTACTGATATTTTTTCTTTTAATTTTGTATAATTTTTGTCATTTTGTTAGATTTTAACAATATTCATGTAAATTCTACATTTATACAATTTTTATATAAATTTAACAAAGTTCATTTCAAACAACCATATATTTCCTTTAATCTGACTTCTACGATCGGATATTTTTTCATTGGTTTTCATATAACTTTATATGATTTTAGCAATTTTCATACATATTATTGCGTATCTTCTACATTTTTATAACAAATAAACATATAATTTCTTTATATCTTACTTATTCGTACTGATGTTTTTATTTTAATTTCGTGTATGTCCTGTCATTTAGTTAAATTTTAACAATATTCATGTAAATTCTACATTTTTACAACTTTTTTATTAATTTAACAAAGTTTTTGTCAAACAACCATATATTTGCTTTTAATCTGACTTCTACGATCGGATATTTTTTCATTGGTTTTCATATAACTTTATATGATTTTAGCAATTTTCATACATATTATTGCGTATCTTCTACATTTTTATAACAAATAAACATATAATTTCTTTATATCTTACTTATTGGTACTGATATTTTTTCTCTTAATTTCGTAAAGTTTCTGTCATTTTGTTAGATTTTAACAATTTTCATGTAAATTCTACATTTTTACAACTTTTATATAAATTTAACAAAGTTTATGTGAAACAACCATATATTTTCTTTTAATCTGACTTCTACGATCGGATATTTTTTTTTTGTTTTTTTAAAATTATTATAAGATTTTAACAATTTTCTTACCTAATATTGCGTATCTTCTACATTTTTATAACAAATAAACATATAATTTCTTTATATCTTACTTATTCGTACTGATATTTTTTCTTTTAATTGCGTAAAGTTTCTGTCATTTTGTTAGATTTTAACAATTTTTATGTAAATTCTAAATTTTTACAACTTTTTTATTAATTTAACAAAGTTTATGTCAAACAACCATATATTTGCTTTTAATCTGACTTCTACGATCAGATATTTTTTTTTTGGTTTTCATATAACTTTATAGGATTTTAACAATTTTCATACATATTATTGCGTATCTTCTACATTTTTCTAACAAATAAAAATATAATTTCTTTATATCTTACTTATTCGTACTGATATTTTTTCTTTTAATTTTGTATAATTTTTGTCATTTTGTTAGATTTTAACAATATTCATGTAAATTCTACATTTATACAATTTTTATATAAATTTAACAAAGTTCATTTCAAACAGCCATATATTTCCTTTAATCTGACTTCTACGATCGGATATTTTTTCATTGGTTTTCATATAACTTTATATGATTTTAACAATTTTCTTGCATATTATTGCGTATCTTCTACATTTTTATAACAAATAAACATATAATTTCTTTATATCTTACTTATTGGTACTGATATTTTTTCTTTTAATTTCGTAAAGTTTCTGTCATTTTGTTAGATTTTAACAATTTTCATGGTTATATGCAGACACACATGACAATATACAGACAATATAAGTAGAAATGTAATAATAAATACAAATAAGGTAGACTTACGGAATTTATCTCCACTCTTCACTGCGTCCTTACAAGAATCTGGTCTGGAAGGAGAACCAGGAATAGGAATGCTTGTTTGATTACACTGCCACCTTAGTAATAATTATATAAATACCGCACACTCCCCACCTTGAACGGTCCCGTTCAACATCATAATAAATTCAAACTCAGTCTATGCACATTACATAAAAAAATCAAAGATATGCCTTAAATGATACTATATATACTGTCTTTGATAAGGGTAAAATAATAAACAAAACTAAATAAAACAAAGAGAACATAGTTACACAAGAAAATATACACGAATATCAATTACATAGAATTTTAGGTTATCGTGTAGACTGCAATGGCAGTTTGAACAGCTTGATTGCTGGTCGCTCATAAACTCCTGTTGAGGTCCTGACGACAGCTCTTCTGACCACTCCGTCGGCACCCGGCAACACCTTGGTGATGCGACCCAAAGGCCAGCAGTAAGGAGGAGCATTGGGCTAATCCACCTCCACTAAATCCCCTTCCGCCAAATTAGGAGATTGGGAGGTAAATTTGGACCGGGCATGAAGAGTGGACAAATATTCCAACCGCCATCTCTTACAGAACCGTTGCTGGAGAGCCTCTACTAATTGATATTGTCTGAGAGTCCCATCCCTTAACAACGAAATATCATTAGCAGGTGGAGCTGTGATTGGTCGTCCAATCAAAAAATGTCCCGGAGTAAGGGCTTCAGAATCGCTCGGAGAGCTTTGCAACGGAGTCAAGGGCCTGGAATTTAAAATCCCCTTGATTCTCACAGTGAGACAGCTAAACTGATATAAAGTGAGGACCTGATCTCCCATGACTCGCCTTAAATGATACTTAGTAGATCTTACCACCCTCTCCCAAAGGCCGTTCATGTGAGCGGCAGTAGGGCAAGAAACTTCAAATTGTATTTCATTTCGAGGGCAAAACCCTTTACCAACTCTGATTCCTCGGAATTATGGAGGAAGCTATCAAGTTTCCTTTTTAATGCAGTCCTAGAACCAACAAAATTCAAGCCACAGTCGGAATACGAAAGTTTGGGTATGCCCCTTCGAGCAATAAATCTCTTGAGGCAATCAATAAACCCCTTGGCAGACAAATCGAATGCGACTTCAATATAAATAGCCTTAACGAACATACATAAATAAACAAATGTATATCTTTAAAGCATGAGCCTTATGAAGGTTAGAAAATTATACAATAATCGGACCACAGAAATCCATTCCAGTATGGAAGAATGTGGGAGCAGGATTGACCCTACATGAAGGAAGATCTCCCATTAAAGGAGCGGTACCCCTTGGTTTGGCTCTGAAGAAATGACACATTTGTTGATAACTTGGCGAACAACTTGTCTCGCTGAGAGAATCCAATACCTTAAGGCAAGCTGGTTCTGAACTTGGGCAGGTCCAGCGTGCTCCAGCCAAATATGATAATGTGAAACTAATAAATTTATTAAATGATGCCGATTGGGCAAAATAATCAAATTTGATTCAGGTATACCTATGGCCCTTTGCAACCTTCCCCTGGCACTTAGCAAGCCAAAATCAACCACATAGGGACACAAGCGTTGCACCCTTCTAGAGGGCAAGGCACCCTTATTAACCCTTTGAATGTCCTCATTCAAAGAGGAGTCAGACTGAATATGTTTTAGTAAATATTTTATTGCCTCTTCCCTCAAACAGTGAGGGATAGGGAGAGGCCTACATTTAGCACGATATTGAATTTTAAGGATGGTGGTCATAATCATGACTACCTTAGACCATGAAGAGATCCGTTTAAAGATGCGTCCCACCCCCTCGACTGATTAGCGAAATCGCCAGCTTGAGTTCCAACTCATCATCTGAATGCTGGCGATGACACTGAGTGTGGGGCCAAAAACTAATATCCCTTTTCAAGAATTCGGGTCCTTCCTACCTAAGCCTCTCAGAACCCAATTCAGCAAGAGCTCCCCTAGAGGCGAGGTCTGCAGGATTAAGGTTCCCTGAGACATTATTCCACTGATCTATAGAGGTCTTCTCTACAATTTTCGACACTCTATTGGCGCAAAATGTTTTAAGCCTAATCCAATTCAAGACTATAGTATTATCGGTCCATAAAAATACCGATTGAATGATCACATCTGTTGCAATCACGGTTACATAGTGGTGGGTTGATTTAGCTAGCAAGTGAGCACCTATTAACTCAAGAAGAGGAATAGTCACCGGTTTTAGGAGCTACCTTGGTTTTACTTGTAAGTAATCTAACATGTATGTCTTTACTGCCTGACCGTAGATAAAGGACCGCAGCGTATCCCAACTCTGAAGCGTCAGGAACCCATGTAATTGTAGGTTTGTAAAATCAACACACAATGGTCGAGGTATAATGATTCCTTCTAATTTCTTGAACGAGAAGTACAAGGATACCCAATATGACTTCATATCATCATTCAGGAAGGAATCCCAGTCAATTCGCAGCTTCCACAAATCTTGGAGGAACCTTTTGGCTTTAAAGATTACCGGGGATATAAACCCACATGGGTCAAACAATTTAGCTGTACAAGACAGAACAGCTCTTTTAGTGAACACACCAGGAGTATCACTCAGCATTTCCGAAATCGGATACGATAAAACATCCATAGTTGGGTCCAAATTAAGACCTAGCAGCACATACCCTATAGAACATTTTTTTTGTATCAATTTATTTTTTATAATTTATTGCATAGGTCATAAATAACCAGATTTTAAACTATGATGGCTGTAGTTTCATTGTTTCCTGAGCTCAATAGTTTAGTTATAAATTTCTATAGTTTCACTATAGCTTTTTGCACTATATTCACTTCATTTTGCTTTATTCTTCTTCTCACAATATGGTAATATTAATCTAGGCATACTGTTAAATCCCAACTTGGTAGTACGCATTATCTATAGCCCCACAAACATCTTCAGGAAAAAATTCCAATGATCTTTGTGCAAAGGAGTTATACACAGCATTAATTTATGGCATCCCTAATTCAGATAATACACAGCAATTTATTGCATCTGTATGCATGTATGTATTATCGTGCATTATCCATCACATTAAATTTATCTAATTTCAGAACAGGAATTTTTTAATTTCGCCCCAATTTTCAGGCCTACGAAATATTATTCAAAATAATGGATTCTTTAATAGTGGAGGATATTTCAAATGGAAAAAAATTATTAACACAAGTGAAAATGGTCTTAAAAGATAGACATTATTAGATAAGCATTTTCTAATTTTAGGCGAGTCCATGTTACAGTAACAGTAATTTTAGTTCTATAATAGTTCTAACCGTTTTCAACATATACCAAATCTCCTACGTTTAATTCACAAATTCTTCTG
Organism: Aelia acuminata; assembly: GCA_911387785.2. Lineage (NCBI taxonomy): Eukaryota > Metazoa > Arthropoda > Insecta > Hemiptera > Pentatomidae > Aelia > Aelia acuminata. The sequence goes on along the minus strand of OU426985.1, from coordinate 6,895,875 downwards.
TTTTGATCGAAACGATATTTATTATAATTATGTGATTGTATGGTTTTTTTCTAAGGCGATTTTCCTCTCTTGAATTAAATAATTAAGTGTTTTTTCCTTTTTCAGTTCATCGGGAAGAATATGGAAATTTTTGCCTTCTAATAAATATTTTGGGAAAAAGCCTGTTACTGCATGTTGAGTTAATGTGAAAAATGTAAACCTCTAGACTGGTACATATTGGTTTCTAACTGTTTCTTAGAACACCGTATGATTATACTAGCTGTAACTGTGTCTTAGCTTTAGACTTCCATTCCCATACCTTAAATAAACCCCTAAACGAATCCTTTTCAGTTGAGAACAGCACATTAAATGGAGCTATATTGGCAACACCTAAAAATAACACAGAATAGCATTAACAATAATATGAGTTGACAGCAACGTACATGCTTCATACACTACTTTTCAGATTTAAAAATCTTAAGAGGAAAACAATTTATTTTTTGAAGAGAAAAGATTTGGCTCCACCGGGAGTCGAACCCGGGTCTCCAGCGTTACATGCGAGGATGCTAACCACTACACCACAGAGCTCGGCTCAAGGCAGAGCAAATCCTTCCTCTTCACTGATACCTACCATTTGGGTGGAGCCAAATCTTTTCTCTTCAAAAAATAAATTATTTAAAAATTATTTAAAAATGGTGGTCAGCCACGAACTAAGATTAGATTAATTAAAATAAATCCCGGGTTCGACTCCCGGTGGAGCCAAATCTTTTCTCTACAAAAGATAAATTATTTAAGAATAATTTAAAAATGGTGGTCAGCCACGAACTAAGATTAGATTAATTAAGAGGAAAACGTATGAGTCGTTGCTGACATGACCATCTTTATTGTCCTCACTGCTAAAACGCATGCTGCAGTATTGACACTGATTAATGTTGTAATTATGAGAATAATATATATATATGTAAGATTGTTTTAACGTGATTTATTCTTTGTCTGCACAAAAGAATTAAATTGCACGTCCATAAACTAGTATGAAACTATAAAGTTATAATAAGTCTTAACACTCAGGTAACCCAACATTAAGCACTTTACAAAACGAAGGTTGCAACAGTGTTATTTGTTATCACACTGTAGCCAACTTAAACCTAAACAAAACGAAGGTTGCAAGGGTGTTATCACACTGTAGCAAACTTACACCTCCACCCCCGAAGACGATTCATCCGGTGAAAAAGGAAGGAGCTTACTGGAATGGAAGAAGTTGGAGATTGTCTTTTTCTTTCCGCTTGCCACTTCATAAAACGTTGGTGATATCTGTCGGATTATAGAAAAAAGCCCAATCCGTACGGGGTCAAGCTTGTTGCGGTTTAATTTATTTCCATTTTCGATGTAAACCAAATCACCGACTTTAAAATTGTGCTGGCTTCGATTCTTGTCAATACGCTTCTTGTTCATTTGAAAACTTCTTAAGGAATTTTGAAAAGCTATTTTCCGGTCCTCTTCAAGGGAAGATAAGTCGTCTTCGACAAGAGGAGATATAGGTTGTTTCTTCCCTAGCAGTAGGTACGATGGTGCAAATCCTGTGGAGCTATGAATAGTATCGTTGTATTCACTGACACACTCCTTTGCGAGGGTCGGCCAGGCTTTATTAGTACCGCTGTTTATTTTGCATCTTAAACGATTGATTAGCGTTTGGTTCAATCTTTCGTTAAGCCCATTTGATTCTGGGTGATCAATGCAGGTAAAAACAATCTGTATTCCAATTTTCTCTAAATATTTTTGAAAATGGGAGGAATTAATGGAGGCATATTGGTCGGCTAATAAGATCGAAATATTATTTCTTTTAGCGATTGGCTGAATTAGATTTATAAAGTCCTGGGCGCTCTGACCCTTACTAGTCGATATCCAAGCATATCTCGTGAAATGATCCACCAAAATGTGCATATATTTTTTTGGTGATCGATTTCCTGAAAATCCTCCAACAGTATCGAGTGACATTATTTGGAACGGCTCAGTGGCAGGACCCAATTGTGAGAGAAGACCGACAACACGACTTCGACGGACTTTGTTCTTAACACAAATCTGGCAACTTTTACAGAAGTTATGTATTGCTTTGTCGAGATCCTTAAAGTAGTAATGTGGCCGGATCGTGGCGATCATCTGTGCTGGACCGATATGACCGTAATGTTCATGAACAAGCTGAATGATATCTTTTCCCAATTTCGGGGAGACAAATATTCTCAGTTTTCCCTTTGATTTTCTTAGTATCATTCCTTGCTTGTAGTCAGTTCGTTTTGCTATTTTTAATTCCGGAAGGTGTTCAGCTTGGTCTTTTAAAATCTGATGTAAATCAATTAAATTCACCATCTAAATAGCATCTTCATTGTCAAAATATTCTAAAACTGGATACCTAGATAGTAAGTCGGCTAGGATATTTTCTTTCCCTTTTTTATAAATTATTGTGAAATCGAATTGAGATAAATACAAAATTAAGTCCCCTAGGATTTCATCTTATCTGGCTTTAGTCCTTAAGTTTTCCAAGGGCTTATGATCACTACACACTGTAAAATGGCGTCCTATTAAATAGTATTGCCAAAATTTGATTGCATCTTTGATCGCTTTGCATTCCAAATGGATGATATCTAAGCGTTTCTCCCTTTCCGAAAGTTTTCTCGAGTAATACGCTACAGGATGCAATATTCCATCTTCTTGTGGTTGCTTAAGTGTCGCACCAATACCTTTAAAACTGGCATCTGTCTCGATGAAGACGGGCTTATTATAGTCATAAATCGACAATATTGGTGCAGTACATAAATAATCTTTTACCATATTGAAAGCTTTTTCGCATTCGTCGGACCATTCAAACTTCACATCCTTTCGTAATAATCGATGTAACGGTTCCAATTTTTGAGAGCTATTTTCGATATATTTCAAATAAAAGTTAATTGAGCCCAAAATACTCCGAACACCAGTCTTATCTGATGGTCTTCTTAGGTTCCGGATAGATACTAAATTTCCTTCTGCTGGTGAAACTCTGTTTTTTGAAATTGTGTGTCCTAGATACTTGACAGACTTAGCTGCAAATAAACACTTGACTAGTTTTAGTTTGAATCCTTCAGTTTTGGTGACCTGCAAAAATTTGTCGATGTGTTGAAGATGATCTTCCCAGGTTTGAGAAAATATCAAAATATCATCGATGTAATTGATGCAGAATTCATCTAAACCATTTCTGCGAATAATGTTTGATAAAATTCTCTGGAATGTGGCCGGAGCATTTTTGAGACCAAATGGAAGTACCCTGAACATGAACTTTCCGTATTTCGTTATAAAAGAAGTTTTTTCTCTGTCTTCTTCTTTTAGTGAAATGCACCAAAATGCCGAATTAATGTCTAAAACTGTGAAATACTCACAATTAACCACTTTGTCGATAACGTCTTGTATTGTGGGAAATGGAAAAACTTCTGGAACGACCAATTTATTTAATTTCCGGAAGTCGATACACAAGCGTGATTTCTTATTTTCATCTTTCTTGAAGGCGAGGGTTACGGGGGAAGCGAACGGAGAATCAGATTCTTCGATTATTTTTGCTTCTAATAATGCCTTAATCTGGCTTCGTATTTCTTCTTCGTCAGGAAGTGAACATTTATACGGTCGACAGGTGACATATTCGTTAGATATAAGTTTTATCTCTGCTTCTTTTGATTTAACTTGTCCAATATCAAACTTATCCTTAGCAAACATGTGTTTATGCTTTTCAATTAGCTGCAAAATCTGCTGTTTTCGCTCTTCATTATCCATATGCTTCAAATTCGCTACAAATTCTTCTATTTTTAAATTTTCATTGAAATTTAGCTCTATATATTCGTCGGAATTATCCTCATAAACTAAACAGCGATTATCTTTCAATTTAAATTTGGTAATCTGATCTAAATGAGATCGGTTAAAATTATCTTCTCGATCACTATTGGAACGGTTTTCTTGTAAATCTGTCACATTACTGGTATCTGCTCGTTGTAATATTCTTAAATTTTCATTTTGAATCAATTTAAATTTTTTTATGGCATCAATCCCCAATAAAATATTGTAAGAAAAATTATCGTTATTGACAACGTAAGTAGTTATGTATTCTGCAATATTTCCAATGCGAAGCAATATTGTAGCCCGGGCTGAGGTGAAATTTGATCCGCTGATAGTTTTCAATAAAAACTTTTGCTCGATTAATTCCAACTGTAGCAAATCAGCAATTCGTTGATTAATTAATGTAACGTTAGAGCCACTGTCGTAAATAGCCTTTGTTTTAATCTTTTCACAAATTATTACATTTAGCTTTATCAACGGATCTAATTTCGCCCGGTTCTTCAGTTTAAATTTTGGTTATTTAAATCTGTTGCTAATAGCTCTATGTCTTCAATCTCAGAAGATCTTTTAGTTATGTTTGTTTTTAGTTTTCCTGATTCTTTATTTCGATAACGGCATTCTGCTGCAAGATGGTACCGATTCGGAAAACCAATACTTGCACAAAATGGACATGGCTTCCTTTGAGCTTCGTTTTTCAGATGAAATTCACTCTTAAAAGTCTTCAGATCAGAACTTATGTTCAATCTAGGTCTTGGTGGATTTTCTTTCTTCTTCCTTGAAAATGAGTCCTCTAGTTTTCGGAGTTCCGCGTATAAGTCTTCCAGCTTGGTAATTTTTTCTCTATCAAGTTCTTCTTGAGCTTCTTTCGGCAATCCAAAAACTATCAGGTTGATACGGGATAATTCAGTGCCCTTAGGTTCTACTTCTAGGCATAACCTTTCCTTAGTAAGCGCATAATCGATTAAAGACCCGCCCAAATACTTTTAGTTAAAAGCTTTTCTAACAACATACCAGCCTTTATCAACAAAAACGTTAAAGAACGATTCCTTCCAATTATTCCAATGACCGTTTACACCAATTTTCTTGAGATGTATTTCAAACCAATCTTTTGCTGGGCCTATGAGGAAAAATCGCAAAGCTTGAATTTTACCACTATCGGAATTTATCTGGAAGCGACTACACTCATCTTCAAACCGAGTTAACCATTCTATAGGATCTGATTGGTTTTTTTCAAATTTTTCTAAAACAAATTTTTTTTCAATTTGATGCAGTTTGATTTCTTCTTGGTTAAAATTTAAATTTACTTGATTTTCTAATTCTCTTATACGACTTTCCAACTCTGATTTTCCAATTTCAGCAACTCTTGAAACAGATATTGGTACACATTCTTCTAACGGCAACTCTCGAAAACAGACATTGTCAGCTTCATCAAAGTACTCTTTTCTAATTTCTTCATCTATTTTAATGGCGACTGTTCTATATCCTCTTGGATTTTTAATAGCAGATATTGCATTCTTTATAGGGTTTTTGTTTGATAAAGAAATGTGAATACTTACATCTTTAAACTCTTCTGGTACCAAATACCATGTATTCTTATCAATGGATATACATTGGATTCCAAATTCTTTCTCAGATTTCTTAACTACTTGAACATAAAGCAAATCCATTTCTTACTAGTTGATATCTTGCAATTTAATTTGTAAGATTGTTTTAACGTGATTTATTCTTTGTCTGCACAAAAGAATTAAATTGCACGTCCATAAACTAGTATGAAACTATAAAGTTATAATAAGTCTTAACACTCAGGTAACCCAACATTAAGCACTTTACAAAACGAAGGTTGCAACAGTGTTATTTGTTATCACACTGTAGCCAACTTAAACCTAAACAAAACGAAGGTTGCAAGGGTGTTATCACACTGTAGCAAACTTACATATATATATATATAGATAGATAGATAGATAGACAGATAGAAATATAATAAACTAGCTGTATATCCCGGTTTCACCCGGAAAATTTCAATTTTTAAATCTATAAAATCTATAAACTGAGACTTTTATCGACTCAAACGGTCGATTTTGTAAAAACCAATGTAAAGCGAGATCAAAACGATTATGAAAGAACCACTGAGCGAAATTTGGAGAATTTAGTACAAACGGTATGGATTTCTATAAAGAACAAACAGAATTTCACCTTTATATGCATAGATTAGAGCTGTATATCCCGGTTCCACACGGGGAATTTCATTTTTCTAAAGAAACGGTCGATTTCGTAAAAAAAAACATTGTAAAGTAAGATCATTATGATTTTTATAACAATAAAGAATATCAGCTGAAGTTATGGAATTTTAATATGAACAGGTGTTCGCACCTGGTCTGAAAGAACCACTGAGCGAAATTTGGAGAATAAAGTATATCAGCTGAAGATCGGTTGAAGTTATGCAATTTTAATATGGACAGGTGTTCGCACCTGGTATGAAAGAACCACTGAGCGAAATTTGGAGAATTTAGGACAAACGGAATGGATTTCTATAGATAACAAATAGAATTTGATCTTTATATACATAGATTATAGATGTATATCAAGGTTTATCACGGGGAATTTCATTTTTCTAAAGAAACGGGCGACTTCGTAAAAAAAACATTGTAAAGTGAGATCATTATGATTTTTATAACAATAAAGAATATCAGCTGAAGATCGGCTGAAGTTATGCAATTTCAATATGAACAGGTGTTCGCACCGGGTCTGAAAGAAACGCTTAGCGAAATTTGGAGAATAAAGAATATCAGCTGAAGATCGGTTGAAGTTACGCAATTTTAACATGAACAGATGTTCGCACCTGGTATCAAAGAACCACTGAGCGAAATTTGGAGAATTTAGGACAAACTGTATGGATTTCTATAAAGAACAAATAAACAAACAAACAAACAGAATTTCAACATTAGTAATTAATTAAAGAAGGTTACAGTGTAGCAGTTGTTCAGGGAACCCATTTTTTTATTTTATATAATTCTTTAGTTTAATTTTTAGTTCAGTATTTTTAAATTAATTCTAAATTCAATAATTAATAAGTTGTAAATTCAGTACCTAATACAGTAGCGCTCAAAAGTATTTTGACAACAAAAAAATATTAAAAATAAACACAAAATAAAAATAATTTTGAATTGAATCAAATTATTTATTAATAATAACAATATGTTTAACAAATTGGAACGCTTTTCTTTAAGGAATCACAAATGAATAAAAAACATTAAATTTTTTCTCTGATTTTCGTGGATCAAAAGCATTTTTTTTTTTTTCAATTTTTTCAATATTTTTGACACTTATTAATCAATATTTAGTTGCATACCCATTGGCCTTTAATACAGCTTTGCGTCGTTTCGGCATTGAGTCCACTAGTTTCCGTAAATGATCGATGGGGATTTTGCATGAAGTTACTTACATGCCTAGGTTTGTGTTTCGGGTCATTATCTTGCTGAAAGTACCAACCACGTGGCATATTTTCTTTAGCATACGGTAGCATTTGCTTCTCTAATATTTCAGAATACTTAAAACGATCCATAATTCGATCTATCTTGAATAAAGGACCAACTCCGTGACGAGAAAAACAACACCAAACAATAACGTTACCACCTCCATGTTTCACTGTGGGTATTTGGTATCGAACCTCAAATTGTTTGTTTGTAGGAGGCCGAACATATCGTATTCCATCAGATGACACCAAATTAAATTTACTTTCATCGCTCCACAACACCTTGGACCATTCTAAACTAGTCCAGGATCTATGCCGTTTTGCAAATTCTAGCCGGAGCTTTCTATTCTTTTCAGAAATCAGTGGTTTCTTGGCTGGGCGTCGTCCATATATTCCGAAATCTTTTAGGCGACGTTTCACAGTTGAAACATGTACATCCAAGTTGTAGTATTCTTGTAGTTCATTTTTTATTTGTACATCACTCGCCGATAACTATTTTATCAAATGGTTTTCATGGGGAGTAGCTCTTCTGGGCCGGCCACTTCGAGGTTTATTTTCTACTGTCTTACGTATATTATAAACCTTATTCCATGCACTTACTAACTGCCGAGATATATTAAAGTTTCAAGCAACTTCTGCTTGTGTCTGTCCTCTTTTCAAAGCGGTTATTACAGCACTTTTAAAATCTCTTAAATATTCTTTTGTCTTAGCCATGTTTAATAGAAAATAAAGATAATATGAAAAAAAAAAACTTGCTTTGGGGCAGCTCCGTCAACGAATATAAAGGAATGAATATTTGTCAAAATACTTTTGAGCGGATTATAAACAGGTTTCTAAGGATATACTTAAAGTAAACAAACAAGTAATAAAATGCTTTTAATAATTCTCTCAGGCTCTTTAGAGGAATTATTGTGGAATAAAATATATGTTTACTTAGGGGTAGGCACTATTAATATAATAACGAAAATATTGTTGTCAAAATACTTTTGAGTGCTACTGTATATTGTCGTTAATTTATTAATCAAATTTAACATCGAATATCATATCAATCGATATAAAGTATTTAATTAGCATTAGTTTAGTGTTATGTGCGTGGGCGTTTTTGATTGGTCGTAGACGCTCCGAGAGACGCTTCACCAAGTCAGTCAGCTGTTGATTCTCGCCAGCCAAGTACGCATTACTCCTCACGCTTAAAACATTCTTTAAAAACATCTTATGACATACTCGTACACCCAGGGTGTTCAGTTGTGTATTGTGCACAGTTGCAGACATTATTTTAGAAGACAGAGCGAAGAAGAAGATTAAGTTCCCAGCTGGATGGACTTTAAAAGTAACATAATTCCAATTTTTTTAATAATGTATGAACATTAAATTTTATTTTATCTTCAAATTTAAACAAAAATTGAACTTATCTTTTAACATTAAATCAAATTGCTGAATTAAGTTATCTATATATTATCTATATATTATAGTTGTTAATCGTTTGTTTATCACTTTACTCTACAGTTCATCATTGGCCATTCGATTAAAGCATATTTTTGTCTATAATAGTTAATAAGTTGTATTTGATTTTAATTCAATTATTTAAGTTTCATTCTTATTTAAAAAATTATTTGTATTTAATAAATTATTGTTTAAGCTCTAATACATCAGAGAATTTTCTTTATTTATTTCCTTTCATTCATGTTATTTTGTCCATCTTTATTATAATTATGCAGGCATTTTTATTAATTTCAAAGGTAAACTTTACGTAAAATAAATTTTATATTATTCTTTTTTTATTTAAAACTTTTTATTACATTAACGGGGGGTAAAAGCCTACCTGTACCTCCTCGTGGTGCCCCCTGGGTTGCGCTAACACAGGCGGTGGGGCAGACAGGGTTCTGAACTGGGTTAAAGCAACCTGTCTAGTAGGGATGCGACATGTTACATAGTTACATAGCCGATGTTTTCCGAACATCGATGGTTGTAGCCGATGTTGACATCGATGTTTTAGCAGTTAGAATTTTTTTTTTTTTTTTTTCTTTTTCTTTTTTTTTTTTTTTAGCATTATCAAAGTTGTTTTTAACATCGCTGTTTTTGAAATATCAAATGTATATGAACATCGATATTTTAACAATAACCAAGTGCTTTACAACATCGATGCTATACACAAAAACCAGTTTGCTCTTAACGTCGATGTTTTAACTATCAAGTTGTTTTTAACATCGATATTTTTGTCCAAAACATCTATGGTCAAACATATTTGTTTTTCCATAAAACATCGATGTTTTAAAAAAGTTGCTCTTAACATCGATGTAATAAATTTAAATAAATTTTTTTTTTAACATCGATGGTTTTGTCATAAACATCGATGTTAAATCATATTGGTTTTTGCAGAAACAACAACAATTTTTTTAAAACATCGATGTTTAAAAAAAATTGTTTTTAACTTCTATGTTTTTGACAAAAACCAAAATGTTTTAACATCGATGTTTTGGACAAAAAACATCAATACATATGCTCTTAACACCGATGTTAAAAACATCGACGTTTTAACAATAAAAAAAGGTTTTTAATATCGATGTTTTAACAATAAAATGTGGTTTTTAACATCGATGTTTTGGACAAAAAACATTAACATACATATATGTTCCTAACATCGATGTTTTAACAATAAAAAGTGGTTTTTAACATTGATGTTTACAACAAATACAAAAATGTTTTAACATCGATGTTTTAGACAAAAAACATCAACATATATATGCTCTTAACATCGATGTTTTAACAATAAAAAGTGGTGTTTAACATCGATGTTTTAACAATAAAATGTTGTTTTTTAACATCGATGTTTATAACAAATACAAAATTGTTTTTAACATCGACGTTTTGGAAAAAAATATAACATCGATGTTGAAATTAGTGATGTTTTAACAATTAAAAGTTGTTTTCAACATCCATGTTTTGTTCAAAAACAAACATGTTTTAACAATATCTAAGTTGATTTTAACATCGACGTTTTGGGCAAAAAACGTCAATATATATGCTCTTAACATCGATGTTAAAAAGATTGATGTTTTAACAATTAAAGGTGGTTTTTAACATCAATGAAAAAAACAGATATGTTATAACATCGATGTTTGGGACAAAAAACATGAATATATATATGCTCTTAACATCGATGTTAATAACATCGAGGTCTTAACAATATCCAAGTTGTTTTTAACATCGATGTTTTGGGCAAAACACATCAATATATATGCTCTTAACATCGACGTTTATAACAAATACAAAAATGTTTTAACATCGATTTTTTGGACAAAAAACATCTATATATGCTTTTATCATCGATGTTTTAACAATAAAAAATGGATTTTAACCTCGATGTATTAACAATAAAATGTGGTTTTTAACATTGATGTTTATAAGAAATACAAAAATGTTTTGGACAAAAAAAAAAAACAATATATATATGCTCTAAACATCCTTAAACCTTAAACATCGATGTTAAAAACAACTTAGATATTGTTAAAACGTCGATGCTAAAACATATTTGTTTTTGACCAAAACATCGATGTTAAAACATATTTGTTTTTGCCGAAAACATCGATGTTAAAATTAATTGTTAAAAGATCACTGTTTTCAACATCGATGTTAAGAGCATACACTGGGCCAAAAAAGTTTGTGAACACTTAACCAATTTTTATTTTTATGTTATACTTGGCCGATTATTTTTTTATTCATCACGGAAAAATATAATTTGCAATCATTTTGCATTTTGAAAGACAATATTTTGGTATTCAAATTGAAAACCACAATAATTCAAGGTTTGTATAAGAATACGTGATATTGATGTGCAAAAAAAGTTTGTGAACACATTATATATTTGGATGTATGATACCCTAAAGCACAACAGGCTAACCAGTACAGCCTTATCTCGGTATTAGGAGTCCAAAGTGCAAGCCTCCTTACTTGGAATTCATCCTCAGTGTTATACCAGCCAGCAAAATGGAAGTTCCCCAGGCAATACGTTCATTAATTGTGAATATGCGAAATGATGGAAAAAGTTTTCGGGAAATAGGGAAAATTGTTAAAAAAAATCCCTCTACAGTGTTTTATATAATAAAACGATATGAAGAATTGGGAAATGCGTCGAGCAGACCTCGCACAGGACGTCCATCAAAGCTAAATAGGATTCACAAACGTGAAATTCATAAAATTATTTGTGAGGAACCTTTAACAAGTAGCTCCACAATTGCCGCAAAATTATCAACAGACTATGGGGTAAGTGTTACTCCTCAAACTATAAGAAATAAACTCCACGAATTAGGTAATCACGGCAGGGTTCCACAAAAGAAGCCGTTTATTAGTAAAGTTAATCGGAAACGGCGGTTGGAATTTGCCAAAGAACATTTGTACAAGCCCCCAGAGTTCTGGAAATCAGTTATATTTTCAGATGAGTGTAAATTTAATGTTTTTGGTTCGGATGGGCGACAAAAAGTGTGGCGGAAGATAAATAAAGAGATGAATTTAAAGAATTTGAGGCCGACTGTAAAACATGGAGGTGGGAATATCATGGCATGGGGATGCATGAGTGCAGCTGGGGTAGGTAACTTGCACTTTATCGACGGTATCATGGACCAATATGTGTACATAGATATTTTAAGGCGTAATTTACGAGAAAGTGCATTAAAATTGGGGCTGGAGAGATGTTTCTTGTTCCAGCAGGACAACGACCCCAAACACACTGCCAAGAAAGTCAAGGAATGGCTTCTGTATAATGCACCGAGACGCTTACATACCCCTCCCCAATCACCTGACCTCAACCCAATCGAGCATTTGTGGGATGAAATAAACAGAAGGGTAAGAAAACTTGGGGTAAAAAACAAAGAAATGCTAAAAACTGCCATTGCCGAGGAGTGGTCCCGGATTCCTTTGGAAGTAACTTCAAAGTTGGTGGATTCCATGAAAACTCATTTATTGGAGGTTATTAGAAACAAGGGAGGCCCCACAAGTTTTTAGCGCAATAATTATAAGAGAAAAGACAGAATAAAAACAGTGTTCACAGACTTTTTTGCCACTTAAATATAAAATATTTTGTTATTTGTTATTTTTTTCTCTTTGATTTTTCTAATTTATGAACTTTCTACATTGGAAATAAAAGTTTAAAGTTTGTTAAAAGTTATGTTGTTTCCATTATTCAAAACATTTTCATTTGACAACTACAGTACAAAAAATACAAAAAAGTAGGTGTGTGTTAACAGACTTTTTTTGCCCAGTGTATGTATTGATGTTTTTTCCAAAACATTGATGTAAAAATATGTTAGTCTTTGTCAAAAACTTCGAAGTTAAAAACAATTGTTTTAAGACATGATGTTTTAAAAAAATTATTGTTGTTTCTGCTAAAACAAATATAATTTGACATCGATGTTTTGGACGAAACCATCAATGTTAAAAACAATTTTGTTAAAATTTATATCATGGATGTAAAGAGCATATTGGTTTTTTTATATAACACCGATGTTAAAAAGAACTTGGTTATTGTTAAAACATCGATGTAAAAACATATATGTTTTTGTCATAAATTCGATGTTAAAATAACTTTTTTTAAAACATCGATATATTCTGCAAAAACAATTATGTTTTAACAGCGATGTTTTGGACAAAAACAAGTATTTTTTCACATCGATGTTTTGGACTAAAAACATCAACATATATGCTCGTAACATCGATGTTTTAGAAAACATTAAATATTTTTTAACATCGATTTTTTGGACAAAAAAAATCTATATATGCTTTTAACATCGATGTTTTAACAATAAAAAGTGGGTTTTAACCTCGATGTTTTAACAATAAAATGTGGTTTTTAACATTGATGTTTATAAGAAATACAAAAATGTTTTGACATCGATGTTTTGGACAAAAACAAATATGTTATAACATCGATGTTTATATCAAATGTTTTAACATCGATGTTATATAAAAAAACAATTATGCTCTTAACATCCATGATATAAATTTTAACAAAATTGTTTGCATCCATGTTTTAACAATAGAAAGTGGTTCTTAACATCGATGTTAATAACAACTTTGTGATAGTTAAATCAAAGATATTAAGAGCATATTCGTTTTTGTATATAACATGGAAGTTAAAAAGGACTTTGTTATTGTTAAAACATATTTGTTTTCGTCCAAAACATCGATGTTAAAACATTTTTGTATTTGTTATAAACATCGATGTTAAGAACCACTTTCTATTGTTAAAACATGGATGTTAAAACATCGATGTTACCTACCACTTTTTATTAAACATCGATGTTTTTGTCCAAAACATCGATGTTTTTGTCCAAAACATCAATGTTAGTACATATTTGTTTTTACAGAAAACATCGATGTTATAAAAAAAAAAAATTGTGTTTGTTGTTTGTTTTGGACAAAAAATATCAAAATATATGCTCTTAACATCGATGTTAAAATCATTGATAATTTAACAAAAAAAGTTGTTTTTAACATCAATGAGATTAAGAGTATATATATATATATATTGATGTTTTTTGTCCAAAACATCGATGTTAAAACATTTTTGATATTGTCAAAACCATCGATGTTAAAAAGAGCTTTTTTTAAAACATCGACGTTGTTTTAATCATTGATGTTTTCTGCAAAAACAAATACGTTTTAGCAATAAAAAGTTGTTTTTAACATCGATGTTTTAACTATAATTAAGATGTTTAGGCCCTAACAGTTGAATATTTAATAAATGATTATGTAAAACTAACTATGTAGAAAACATCGATGTTTTTATATATTAATAATGAAAAATAAACATGCTTTACACTTAAACATTGATTAAAATACGTTTAGGCACTAATAAGGTGATGTTTAAAGAACTTATATATTAAAAAACATCGATGTTCTTGAACATCGATGTTTTGTGTTCGATGTTTAATCGACATCGATGTTTTGGTTGTAAAAACATCGATGTTCAAAACATCGATGTTTTGCCTTCGATGTCGCATCTCTACTGCCTAGGGGAAGGAGACCCCAAAATCAAATCTCTGGTCCTCCAGGTTGGGGGTTAAGGATTTGGGCCAGCACCCCATCTCCTTGGAAAAATCAAATTCGCTTTCAGACTCAGAAACGTAAATAAGCCAGACGGATTTAATGGAAAAAGACTAAAGCTTAGGAAACGGACTAAACAAATTGGAACTTGGAATATTCAAGGACTAAAGATGAAGGAGACTGAAGTACTGGAGAACATGGTGAAATTTAATATCGAAATTGCAGTGTTAACGGAAATAAAAAGAAAGGGTAAGGGAGAAGAGACATTAGGAAACTTTATCCATTACTACAGCGGTGTGGACAAAGATAAGAGAGCCTGCGCCGGGGTGTTAATATTAATACACAAAAGGCTACAAAAGAAAGTATTAAATTATGAATGCGTGGTCGAAAGAATAATCATACTGGAAGTGAAGTTATTTGGAGAGGAAGTAACTATAAAAGGAGTTTATGCTCCCACAGAATGTGCAAGCAACAGTGAGAAAGACGTTTTCTTTGAAAGGCTAAACCATATGATAGAATCTATTCCACCAAGAAAGACTACTATATGCTTGGGAGACCTAAACAGTAGGACAGGAAAAAGGACAAATAGTTTGGTTGTGGGAAGACATGGGGAAGATACATTGAACGAAAATGGAAAACGCCTGATAGATTTATGTGTGGGACAAAATCTGACAGTACTTAATAAATTTTTTCAACATAAAGACGTTCATAAATATACATGACAACAACCCAAAAGGATACTAAAGTCAATAATTGATTATGTTATTATGAGAAGAAATCCCCATGTGATTCGACAGGACGTCCGCGTAATGAGAGGAGTAGAATGTGGATCGGACCACTTATTGATGAAGGCCAAAATACTGTTCAAATTTACTTCACGACACGAAAAACATGAAACCATAAGTACGGATAAGGTGGAATAAATTGAATATCGGGTCGATGGTGTTCATCAAGAATCAATAGAGGATCTTTATAAGTGGAGGCTATCGAATAAAATAAAAGATAAAGAAAACCTGAAATATGAGATAGTAAAAGAACTCTGTCACGAAGCAGCTTTGGAAGCTCTAGGGACACGAAATGAAAGGAGATCAGCAAATAAATACTGGTGGAATGAAGAAGTTGCACAAGCGGTGGATGAAAAAAAATGCAAATATAAAAAATGGTTATCAACAAATA
Organism: Aelia acuminata; assembly: GCA_911387785.2. Lineage (NCBI taxonomy): Eukaryota > Metazoa > Arthropoda > Insecta > Hemiptera > Pentatomidae > Aelia > Aelia acuminata. The sequence goes on along the minus strand of OU426985.1, from coordinate 6,880,352 downwards.
ACTATATCACACTGAATGACTACAGGGAAGCATAAAAGGCTGTTAAGAGGAAAAAGAAAGAGGCCATAGAAAAGTTCTGGGATAGAAACTGTGAAATCGATAGACAGATGCATCCAGGGACAAAAAGTCAAAGAAGCATGGAAAAAGCTAAAATCAATAAAAACTCAAGCCCGGCACAATAAAAGCTCCCGTCTTATATCACCTAATGAATGGAAAGAATATTTTTCTGGTTTATTGCAAGAAGACAGGTTACAATACAGGGTAGAAGATCAAGAAAATGACCAGAATGATTACGCAATTGATGATGTATCTTTAGAAGAAGTAGAGAGAGCCTTAAAAAAGATGAAAAATGGTAGGTCACCAGGACCTGGTAATCTGCCGATTGAGCTCATCAAAGCTGGACCAGTTGAATTGAGGGAAGGATAAGCAGAGATCTATACAACATGCATGAAAACAGGGAAAGTACCAAAGGATTGGTTAATGGGAGACATTATACCTATCTACAAAAAAGGGAAGAAGAACATGTGTGTGAATTACCGAGGCATCAAAGTGACAAGCAGTGTCGGAAGACTCTATGGTCGAGTCCTGAAAGAAAGACTCGAAGAAGAATATACAGATCAGATGGCTGACGAACAGGCGGGCTTCAGAAGTGGAACATCGTGTAGTGACCGCATTTTTACCTTTACTCAGTTGGTACAAAAAAGGATAGCATATGATCTCGAAACCCACTTAACATTTGTCGACCTACAAAAAGCATACGCATGTGTTCCATTAAAGAGACTGTGGGAAGCATTGGAAGGAGCTTGAATAAACCGAGGTCTCATAAAAGCTATAAAAAGCTTGTACATTGGGGCAGAATCAAGAGTGAAAATTGGAACAACACTCACGGAGCCATTCCCAATCTCTATGGGCTTGAAGCAGGGATGTTGCCTTTCCCCAACACTTTTCAATATCTATATTGAACAGACGCTGAAATCCTGGAAACAGAGATGCCGAGGTATGGGCATTGAGATTGGTAATAATGTTCTCTTTACTCTTCAATTTGCAGATGACCAAGTTGTCATAACTTCAGATAAATATGATATGGAATTCATGATGAGGAGGCTCATTGAAGCATATAAAGAATGGGGTTTACTAATAAATAGTGACAAAACGGAATACATGGCGGTTAACTCTTCTGTTTCTTCTCTCAATAGAGGATTGGACGATCCTTCAAAGTTCTGATTTCAAGTACTTTGGTGTCACCATAGACTGCTATGGCACAGTAGAAAGGGACATTGAAAAGAAAATCACCATAGCAAAGAAAATTATTGGTATATTAAATGGCATATTGTGGAACAAAAATGTGTCTCTCCACATAAAGAAAAGAATATACAATTATTTCATCATTGCCACAACTTTGTACGGGGCAGAGTCATGGACAGTGACTAAGACCCATGCAAACAAATTAATGGCCCTGGAGATGGACTATTGGAGAAGGAGCTGTGCCATATCCTGGCTGCAAAGGAACCAAACCAGGTGATAAGGAATAAAGTAGGGGCAGAATTGAACACCCTCAACGACATCAGTGAAAGAAGACTGATGTGGTATGGGCATGTTTTGCGAATTGACGAAGCACGTTGGCCCCTTCGATTGCTAAGATATGTCCCTGAGAAGCGTCGAAAAAGTGGAAGACCACGCAAACAGTGAATAGAAGATGTAAGAGAGGACAAGGCTGCCAGAGGCCTCACTGAGGAGGACAGCAGAGACAGGGACGTCTGGAGAAATTCAGTGATGAGGACCGGAATGTGACCATTGTTGCAAAATCCGAAATAATAATAATAATATTACATCAACCAACAAAACTAAGAACATTGAGCACCGGCCATACTTTCTTCATCAGGGAAGCGAAAGGTTTTTATTATTAAACTATTAAGGTTTTAAACTATTTCACACCTTTTAACGTTAATAACTTATTCTGAACTTGAAATTTAATAATCATTAATCATCACGTTTGATCACATTTAATAGTGGTAACGATTAGTCTTATTTTCATATGTTTATAACCTTCCCGCTATCACACCTGTTCTTTCTGGATAAATCAATTATATTATTATAGTTGATATGGTAATATAAATTCAAATTATATTAAAAGAAGTTCGGCGAACATCTTTTACATCATCCTCCCCTGGAGAAGCAGCAACGCTATATTGATCCTCCATTAACTTGATACTATATGCCTTTAAGTTAGAACTGGAACAAGTTTCGTAATATGGAAAAAACCCGATTCTGGTTTCTTAAAGGCATTATTTATTTTGTGAATTGAGTTTGAAATTTTTTCCAATATCTTATATGGTCCTACTTTTAGTTCATCTAATTTTAGTTCTATAATAGTTCTAACCGTTTTCAACATATACCAAATCTCCTACGTTTAATTCACAAATTCTTCTGTTTTGATCGAAACGATGTTTATTATAATTATGTGATTGTATGGTTTTTTCTAAGGCGATTTTCCTATCTTGAATTAAATAATTAAGTGTTTTTTCCTTTCCGGTATTGTCCTCAACGATCTCCTCGATTCTGTAATACCTAAATTCCCCAACGATATTTTTTTTCATTAAAAATATGTAGACGACCTCCTATTGATTCTCAATCCTAACTCTATCACTGATATTCTCGCCGCCTTTAACTCCTACCATCCACGTCTCCGTTTCACTATAGAATTAGAAACCAATTGTACCCTTCCATTCCTAGATATTTCCATTACCAGAAACCCGGACCATTCTGTATCCACTAATTGGTACACCAAACACACTTATTCTGGGCGACTCCTTAATTATTTTTCCCAACATCCACATCACCAAAAGATCAACGTCGCAAAAAACCTCATCCACCGTAGCCTGACCTTGTCCGATCCACAATATCATTGTCATAACAAAATCCGCCTGAAAAATATCTTACAATCTAACGATTTTCCTGAGCACTTAATAAAAACACTTATCAATAACAATGCTAAAACTCAAAATCTCTCTAACAACTCTTAACAACCTCCGATTTCTACTTTCCAATACAGATCTATCCCATATATCCCCATTCTCTCAGACAAAATTAAAAAATCCTTCTCATCGAGTTTCCCACACATGCGCCTAGTATTAAAAAGTAACAATAAATTAAAAAATCTTTATACAAAACTCAAAGACCCTGTGCCTCTCCTAGACAAGTGTAATGTAGTTTATCGTATCCAGTGCTCCACGCCTAATTGCAACAGTTGCTATATCGGTGAAACCAAAAATTATTTAAAAAAAACGTATTTATCAACATAAATACAGTATTTCCACGCGTAATTCGTCTACATCTAAATTAGCAGAACATGCCATTGCCCACAACCATTCCTTCGACTTTGAGAACCCCTTCATATTAGCTACTGTATCTAACCACGATAAACGTCTCCTCTCAGAATCCATTTTCATCCATCTAGAAACAAATAACCCTGTAAATCACAAAACAGATAAAGAGATAATTTCATTCACTTATTCTAACATCTTCCGCATCCTCAAATCCTAGTTTTGATTTCATAGGTACCTGCAATTATCTCTGTACCTCTTGTACAATTATTATTTTTTGTATTGTATGCTTCTTTCTGTATATTTTCCAAATTTTTATGCATTGTTACATTATTTATTATCTCATTTTTATGTTATTATTGAGTCCAGACACAAATAGTTGTATACAATACCATCTACTTTGTTAGTTTTTAAATATTTTTGTTCACTCAGTTGTCAAGTGCCTTCACTTCAAAAGCGTTGGATTTCCCCGTCATAAACCTTTGAAGTCGGCAAACTAACCCCCTACCACTACCTCTCACCTTATTTTTACCTTTAGTCTTAGTATCCACCTGGACTCAGTAATGTAAATATCAGATTCTATTTTATCTTGTTAACCAGCCTCTTATTTTAATATTCATGTATACACCATCTCTTATATTATTATCAGTTTTGTAATGTATCCATTTATTGTCACCCTCTAGCATAGATACTCATGTATTTGTTTTCTTTTAGCCCTGATGAAGATCCACAAGCTGGATCGAAACGTTGGCTTACCATAGTAAAATCATTGTAAACTGAAAATCCTGACCATCATTTAACCTATCGTAAGTGTTTTTTTCCTTTTTCAGTTCATTGGGAAGAATATCGAATTTTTTTCCTTCTAATAAATATTTTGGGGAAAAGCCTGTTACTGTATGCTCTGTTTCATTGTATCTTTTAAGGCATTCGTGAGCTATGGTCGTCCAAGCAATTCTCTTCTTCCTTTCATTAATCTGACATCTAATGTTGTTGATCAGAGTTTGATTTAGCATTTCATTAATGCCATTAGAATGTGGTGCATTGACTGCCGTAAAAACAATGGGTATATTTTCTTTATCTAAAAATTCTTTTGAAATCTTTTGAATTTATGCCTGGATATTGATCAGAGAGAATCATGCCAATTTTATTATCCTTTTGGTTACAGGTAAGATTATATTTTAAAATAAACTTGTAATGTAAATTATAAAAAGATTTGTATTTAATTTAAATAAACTTTGGTTACAGAGAAACGCAATATAGTTTTATTTCACAACTGGTAGCTGACCCTCATGAAAATCTTAAATCGTTTTTACAGGCTTTAAAGGATCTTAGTAAACCATGCGATTTTAAGGCTGTCACAGCAGAGAAAAATAGAGATGATGCCATCCGTGATGCCTTTATTACTGGAAGCGAAATACGCCAGAGATTACTTGAGAGTAAAACTCTAGAATTAGGTGAGGTTTTTAACCTATCTTTAGTCTTAGAATCAGCGGCTCGTTACTCAGCTTCATATCAGACTTCCAATTTAAATTCTGTTGCTCAAACTAATAGTCAGCCGCATTCCGTTGAAACTTTAAAGGATGCATCGGGGTCGAATTCAGATGATCAGGCATTGTGTGCTTCTTCTTCCCGGTGCTATTTCTGTGGAGGCCAGAGGCATCCCAGAGAGAAGTGTCCAGCTCGAAACGTTGCTTGTAAATTCTGTTCTAAACTTGGTCACTATGCTAAGGTGTGCTTGGGGAAGCAGAGAAAGGTTTCGTAAAACTCTACAATAACAACAGCTGCTGTTAGTAAACAATCATTTGTCGCATCCGCTCCTTCTTGCCTCTTTAAATCTGTCATTCGCGTACTTGTTAAAGGAGTCGAAATGAACGCATTAGTTGATACTGGGAGTTCAGAGAGCTTCATTAGTTCTAAGGCTGTCAAGAGTAATAACTTTAAAGTTCAACCTACAATAAGGAATATTCCAATGGCTTCAACCTCTCACCGGTCTACTGTCATTTACATTGCTGCGTATGCTCACTCGATATTCTCGGTCATGGATATGAATCAGTAAAGCTACTAGTCCTCCCGGAGCTATAGTGCTGATGTTATTGTCGGCCATGACGTCCTTCAAAATCATTCCAGTCTCGAAGTAAAATTTGGTGGGGAAAAAGATCCTATAAAAATATGCTCTGTTTCTGCAGCTGAAGTGACTCCAGCTCGTCTGTTCTCCCATCTCACCCCCAATATCAAGCCTATTGCTGTAAAATCTCGAAAGCATTCGAGAGAGGATTACATTTTTATAAAAAATGAAATACAAAAGCTCCATGAAGAAGGAGTAATCGAACCTAGTCAGTCACCTTGGAGAGCTCAAGTTCTTGTGATTCGCAACGAGAATCATAAGAAGCGAATGGTGGTTGATTATTCCCAAACAATAAACAGATTCACACAACTAGATGCATATCCGCTCCCTCGTATAGATGAATTAGTCAACCGAGTGGCATCTTGGAATTATTTCAGCACCATAGATTTGAAAAGCGCATATCACCAGATTCCTATTCCAGTTGAAGATAGACCTTACACAGCATTCGAGGCTCTTAAACTTTGGCAGTCTTGCAGAATCTCCTTTGGCCTAACGAACGGTGTTGCTGCTTTTCAAAGAAAAATTGATGAGATAAGGGAACTAGAAAAACTGAAGAATACAGAAGCTTACCTAGATGATGTAACTATCGGAGGAAAAACTAAAGAAGAACACGACAGACACCTCGAGCGCTTCATGGCTGCGGTTCGTAAGTATAAATTAACTATTAATAAAGAAAAGTCTAAATTTTGTCAAAATTCTTGGTTATTTGATTGGAAATAATACTGTAAGACCAAACCCCGACAGAATCGAGTCACTGCTTAAAATTCCAGACTCTACAAATAGCCAAGCTTTGAAGCGAACAGTAGGGTTTTTTTTTCTCATTTTTCCAAATGGGTAAGGTCTTTTTCTGAGAAAATTCACCCACTGAGCTCAACAAGCCGTTTCCCACTGTCTTCTGAAGCTATCAGCGCTTTTGAAACTCTAAAATCAGAGATTGCAAACGCCACCATGACGCCTGTCTTGATGATGTTCCATTTATTGTAGAAACAGACGCCTCTGAAGTAGCTATTGGAGCTATTCTCTCACAAAACTCCAAGCCTGTCGCCTTTTTCTCTCGAACATTGTCCACTTCAGAGCGTAAACATTCGTCAATTGAAAAAGAGGCCCAAGCTATGGTAGAGGCCATTCGTTACTGGAGGCAATACCTCGTTGCTCGGCACTTCACTGTTTTAACCGATCAGAAATCGGTTTCTTACGTGTTCAGCTCAACCATGACTTCCAAAATAAAAAACGTTAAAATAATGCGTTGGCGTTTGGAATTATCTAATTATTCCATCGACATTATTTATCGACCTGGGCTTGCGAATACTGCCGCTGATGCTATCTCCCGCTACTGCTCTTCTTCCTACAGCCTGAGTAATCTTCAAGATCTCCATAGCAAACTTTGTCATCCAGGTGTGACAAGGATGAACCATTGGGTCCATGAACCCATATTTGGTCTTCCAACATTCCAAGCATAATTTTTTGAATTCAGGAAACGTCATATCAGAATTAACATATTCTTCGTATATCCTTTTAGAACTGAGATTATCTTGTCTGAATAGTATGAGAAAGTTGGAGTTATCCCGAATCAATAGTTTCGGTACACGAGTATAGCTCTGACAGAGATAAAAGATGTCAACGCTACTATGTCTACCCATGCAAAAGTAAGATCTCACTCGATCTTGTTTATCACAAGCAATATCATCGAAAATGAATACTGAATTTGGAGCAGCGTCTTTCGGATGAGGAATATTAGTATTATTGTCGAATGGGTGGAATCCGACCCCTTCGATATTTGATAAAACATGAGCCAAATATTTATATTTTGGTTGATGAAGTGATTTACTAAAGATATAAATATTCTCAAAATTTAATCCGTTAGAGTTATATAATAGACTCAACATTAGGTTTGTCTTACCACAGTTTGAAGGACCGCAAATTAAACATCGTATACTATTTGGGAACAACGAACCCTGTTTGGAACCGGTACCCTCCTCATGGAGGTTAGCAACGTTCGCTATTTCGAAAGATGAATGTTGCTTCAACAAACGCATGATGAAGACTGGAAGAATACAATACTACAGCTCTCTTATATTTCTCGTATGTGAGCAATATAGATCCCTTCACACTTTTTCACAGACTTAGGACTGTCAGGAACCCAAATGGACGTGGTTGGTACCATGTAGGTTCCTGGTGGTTTAACACGTTGAGCGCCAGGGAAAAGATGATGTACTTTTGCCTGGGGCCAAAGCAATTTTTCCTAATTTATAACTTTAATATGATTAGAATAATACAAAAACTGCAAAAGAAATAAATAAAAAGTTTAATTTTGGCAATTAAACAATAATTTTGTGAGCGGTACGTATGTACCGCCCGGCCCCAGGGTAAAGCCCGCTACCTATAGTAGTACGGGGGCTGCCCGGTTATGACCGCGACGTCAACCCTTGTCCCCATAAAATATGTTATTTTAATAAATAAGATATTTTGTTTTGTAAAAAAATAAGTAAAATTAATTTATTTTATTTATTTATTTATTTATACCCCCCAAATTAAAAAAAAAAAAAAAAAAAAAAAAAAACATTTGGGCCAATTGCATTGGCAAATTGTTCGGGGCCGGAGCGGTCCAATATGCCTTGAAATCACGCTCGGCAGGCGGTCCCCTGGCCCAGAACAATCTTTTAGCTGGCGGGAGCGGGCGGTACCTGGGGACCGCCTCGGCCCCAGCCAATAGTCCAAGAGCGGTACGATCGTACCGCTTGGCGCTCAACGTGTTAAATATATATTGCTCTGTAAGTATCGAATTGCCGGGAAGCTCTAATAAAATATGGTAAAATCTAAAAATACAAAACTGTGTTAAAAATTAAAATATAGCTTAAATGTCTAAAACCATTAAAATGTTGCTAAAATCCCTAAAAAACTGTGTAAAAAAATTAAAAACAGTTAATATAAGTTATATAAAATGGTAATTTAAAAAGAGATAAAGCCCCCCTAAAATATCTGAAATAATAAAACACAGATAAAAGCCCCAGTAAAATGTTAAAAACAGAATAAAATCTTAAAAATATATACAAGGACTAAAAATAAAACAGCTAAAATCAGTTAAATACAAGATAAAATAAGTAAAATGCTAAAATCTAGAGGTTGAAGTCCGACCAGTCAAATAGACATACTCAAAAGTCGATGCATTGAAAGCAAATGAGTTCGGAGGGTCATGGTAACTAAAAACCAATAACTAAAATCCGTCGCTAATTTACTAAAACCAGTTTAAAATTAAATAAAATACTTTAAAACGACTGATAAAAACATCTAAAAAAATTTATTAAAATTTAAGATCGTCGTCAACTTTCTAAAACAGTCGATTCTTCTAAAAATAATAAAATTTTAAAAACAGTAATAAATACAGCTAAAATCAATTTAAAAATACATATTACAATTCATTAGAAAAAACTAAAATGCTAAAATAAATTTAAAAATACACTTTAAAATTCATTGGAAAAAAAAACTAAAACGCTGAAATCGATAAATTTATAAGAAATCTGTAAAAGTAACTTTTAAAAATAACTAAAAGTCGTAGTATTAAAAAAATAATGGATACAGCAATAAAATTAGGGGGGATAAAACTATGGATTATTATTATTATTATTCTGGCGCTACGGTCCTGCAAGAACCCGGGCCTCCAACACCACAGCCGACCAATCTCTGCGATCCTGTGCTACTCTTCTCCAGTTTGGCACACCCAGCAGTTTCAGGTCCTCCTCGACATCATCCAGCCATCTGATTCGAGGGCGCCCTCTGCCATCCTATGCTCCGGCATTCATTCCACATGTCCCAGCCATCTCAGTCTGGCTTTCTTTATTAACGCCACCATGTCCGGCTCTCCATATAGCTCCATCAGTTCCTCATTCTTTCTTCTTCTCCAAGTACCATTTTCGAACACTCCGCCCCAGATTCTTCTAAATATTTTCCTCTCCCATGCATTGACCATAATTTCTGATTTTTTGGTCAGGGGCCATGTCTCGCACCCATACAAAACTACCGGTCTTACTATGGTTTTGTACAGTTGAATCTTTATTCTTTTAGAGAGTGATAGAGAGTGAGTGTACCTGGAACATTCTTTGTAGTGAGGAGTAACACCTATTTTCTGCTGCTAATCTTGCTTGTATTTCACTATCTATTTTATTATCAACTGTGACCACACTTCCTAGGTACTTGAATTGGGTTACTGCTTTAAAACTGTGCTCTCCTAAACTCACTTTATCATATTCCATAATTTCCACTTTTGAGTTTTTCATATATACAGTTTTATCTTCATTCACCTTAAGACCTAATTGAATGGCTGCCTCTTCAAATTCTTGGAAAGTTCCTGATAATGCTGCTCGGGTTCTAGCGGTAATGACGACGTCATCCGCATATGCCAGTTGTTGGGACATGCGGTTATATATAGTTCCTCCAGGATTAGTTTTTACTGTACGAATGGCTGCTTCAAGGGTTAGATTGAAAAGGAGAGGGGCAAGAGGATTACCCTGTCTCACGTCAACATTTACTTCAAACTCTTCTGACAGCATCTTTCCCAGTTTTACTCGACTGACAGTCTTAGATAGAGTCATTCTTGTTAGTCTGACTAATTTCTTGGGTATGCCCAAATTTATCATGACTTTCAAAAGCCTTTCTCTATCTACACTGTCATATGCTTGTTTGAAATCAACAAAAAGGAGATGCAAGTCTATGTTAAATTCACGGCATTTTTCCATGGCCTGTCTAAGAGTAAATATCTGATCTATTGTTGACCTTCCTGGTCTGAAGCCTCCTTGATAATCTCCTATAATGTTTTCGGAGAATTCTGTCAACCTTTTATATAAGAGCACTGCCAGTATCTTATAGGTCGTGCTTAATAGGGAAATGCCTCTGTAATTATTACATTCGAGCTTGTCTCCTTTCTTGTATATTGGGCATATTGCTGCTTTTGTCCAATCTTCAGGCATTCTTTCTTCCATCCATATGTCCCAAATAAGCTCGTAAATATCTTCCCATAGCTCAGTTCCACCATTTTGTAACATCTGGAGTAATCTCATCCAAGCCTGGCGATTTGTGATTCTTCATTGACATTATTATGTCAATTATTTCTTCTTTCTCAGGCGTTTCCACTTCTTCTGCTCCTTCCTGCGCGTTTCCTAGGTATTCATTAAGATTACTGGTCTCTTCTGATGTTTTTTCGGCAGTTCTTGTGTTGAGTAATTCTCCGAAATACTGGTTCCCTCTTTCAAGAATTGCTGACTTTTCTCCAATCAGTTCTCCTTCTTTCCCTCTGCATAATTCAGCCGTAGCTTGGAATCCTTTTCTTATGTTTTTTACACCTTTGTAAAATTTTCTTGATTCTTTGCTATCCCAGGATTCTTGCAACTTCTCTAATCTTTCTCTTTCTTGTGCTCTCTTCTTCTGCCTGCACACTCTTTTGGCTTCTTTTCTTTTCTTGATGTAATTCTGTAGACTTCTTCTGGTCTTTCTTTGTAACATGTTTTGTCTCGCCTGGCTTCTCTCTTTTATTACTCTTACTCAGTCTTCGTCAAACCAGTCATTTCTACGATTTAGCTCTTTTTCTCCAAGCACTTGCTTCGCACTTTCTATCACTGCCTCTTTCACCTTTTTCCATTTATCATTCACGTTTGTGTCTGTTTGATCAATGATATGTCTGTTTTCCTATGAGAACTTCCCTTACTTTATTTTTGAAGGCTTCCGCTACTTCATTTTTCATTAGCTTTTCTGAGTCATATTTGTTTGTCCTACCTCCCTTAGTGCATCTTTTTACTGCTAGCTTTTGTTGGTAGTAAACTTTTACCATATGGAGGTCTGTATCACAGTCTGCTCCTATAAATGCCCTGACATCTCTGATATCCGACGCGTGTCTTGATTCAATAAGGACATGGTCTTTTAAAGTATGGGATAAAAATAACAAAAAAGGGTTGGTAAAATAAAAAACGATTTATTCAAATTATTATAACAAAACGAAAAATGAACTTTTGTTAAATGGATAAATAAATTAACTGAAAATATAATATAATATTGAGTCTTAATAATGCAGTTCTTGAAAAATCACCAATAATCCCACAACACGTAATTTCACACTCTGAGGGAGTTTATATCTGGTTACCCGCAGTGTTGCCAGGTATGTTCGCAACTTTATGGCAACACTGACTCCTCGGGTCAGGTTTCAATTAGAAGTAGGGGCTGCTACAACACTCTCCCCCAACGGCTCAGTCACGAAAGCGGACGGGAAGACGGATGAGTCGCCCCCGGCGAGTCTGAAGGGATGGTTCCGCTTGAGTGGCTGGGTCGTTGCTGGAAGGTTGGTCGTGTGTTGGTAGTGTAGTCGGCGATGAGTTGGAAGGTGTCTGCGCTGGAGGTCTGGGTGACGTCGGGAGAGTAGGGTCCTGGACGGTGTAGGCTGGCTTCAGGCGATCCATTGAGACAACCTTTGGTCCGGAGGGCAGCTGGATTGTGGATGTCTTCTGTTGCCGATCCACAACTGGGTAGGGTCCCGAATACGGTGGCGTCAGGGGTTGACGAACTGCATCATCCCTCAAGAAGACGTGGCTGCAGCTCTTTAGGTCCTCTGGGACGAAAGTAGGCTTGTCGCTGGAACGATGAGGTGCTGGTCGTATTTCTTTCATGTGTTCCCTCAATTTCCGCAGGAACTCTTCCGAGTCTTCGGGCCGTTGGTTAGTTTCGAGGAACTCACCTGGCAAACGAAGGGGCTGGCCAAATACAAAATCTGCTGCACTTCTGTTGTTGTCCTCCCGTAAAGCTGCTCTTAAACTGAGAAGGACAGTAGGCAGCGAGTCGGTCCATCTGGATGAACCGTTGAGGTGAGCTGTCAATGCTGTTTTAAGTGTCCTGTGCCACCTCTCGACGCAACCATTGCTTTGCGGGTGGTATGCCGCCGTCCTGCAGCGCTTAATACCCAGGATGTGTCAAGTTGCGAAAGAGTTCGCTTTCGAACTGTTGCCCCTGGTCGGTCGTTATTCTTGCTGGGACCCCATAGCGACATATCCATGTTTTGTGCAAGGTTTTGACTATGGTATTGGCGCTGATGTCCTCGATGGGTTCTGCCTCGGGCCAACGGGTGAATCTATCCACTATCGTTAGGCAATAGCGTTTGTCTTCCGACGTTTGAAGTGGGCCAATAATGTCGATATGGACGTGCTCAAAGCGCCCAACCGGAGCAAAGGAGCTTGGAGGGGTAACGGTGTGGCGATGTACTTTGCTGCGTTGGCAGGCCACACAGCCGCGCGCCCATGAGGCAATATCTATCTGCATACTTGGCCAGAAGAAGCGCTGGGCAATAAGTCGCCTTGATCCATGTATTCCAGGGTGACTGAGATCGTGGAGCTTCCTGAATATGACGTGCCTCAATGGTGCAGGCAGGTATGGGCGTATTCTTGAAGTGCTAATTTCGCAGAGTAAGGGCTTCGAGCACTGTGGGGTTTCCATCCATTTGAGGTTGAGGTTCGGGTTCCGTAGTAGTTAAGGGATGCTGGAGTCAACTTCCTGTTCCGCAGCAATGGTCTCCATTGTGACCAACACTGCTAGTTATCATGGCAACACTACAATAACAGACTGAAAGAGGGTGAAAATAGAGTTAAGGTTAAATGTGTTTACTACTGTATCCATGGTAACCGATTGTTTACTTCTGTTTCACTAATTAACTTTTACAAACAGTTTTATTTATTTTTTTATATATGTTTGACAATCAATTTATTTACCTTATTTACAATAATGGTTTGCTGGTTCACTTTTATAACAAATTATAGTTATTAAGGTACATTGTTGTTAAAACTAGTAAACCTTAATTTAATTTCATTTTAAGATAAACGTTAAAAACCTTATTTCCTAATATTTTCTGTTATTAAACTAAGAGTCCAAGGGCTACCCTTTTTTCCTAAAGTTGGCCTTATAAATCCTTAACGTTCATAAGAATAATCATTTCTTTTTCTAACCCATTCCTACGGGTTCTGGTCATTATAGTCTGCTTTTGTTGTTTATTTCGTCACCATGGTGAACGAAGAGGAAACTTAAGACAGACTCTAAAGGAATATGTCTTGAAAAATCCTAATCAATTTCAGAGGCCTACATTTACCTCCACAGATAGATCCGAAGAGAAAACTACTCCATCGGAAAAACCTTCAAATATGCCTCCTGTTCGCTCTACCTCTGGTTAATTAGAGCGAATAAGAAAATAAATAACCTTTGTGACCGTCTTCAACAAGCCTTTATTTTAAACTGAACTATTTACAATTTTATCATATGTTTTTCTTTATTGTTTTGTTTTCTATTCTAATACAATTTTCTTAACTTTAAAAATTAAACAAACATTCTCCCTCCCCAGTAGCGTCTCGTATGAGTCGCTACTCATTTACTGGTGATGTAAGCGGGAGGAGGGCCGTAATAGGTCTTCTCAAGATGCCTTCCTTCGTCCTCACATCTACCACTCTTGTGAAGCCGTCTTTTCTGGTCTTGACGCCACCACATTTCTTCAGCTTCATGTAATTCCTCAACTAATAGGGCTGCTTCTCTTCTGTGTTCCCTAACGCTTTTACAATTACTTATGAATCGAATTAGCCATGCCGTGGTACGCAGGAGCCTCAAGAATTTCGAAAATCTCTGAATATTTGGTAGGCCAGCACTGGAATCATTTTGACATATAGTTACTAAATTAATTTGCTCCAATATCTCTATTTCTATATTATCAGAGCTATCATCCCTACTCTTAGGCCATTTTTCCTCACCAAACCGTAGGAATTTGGGCCCCTCAAGCCAACGGGATGACATTTTAAATTGTCCCTTAGTACCTTCATCTGCAGGATTTTCCTGACTGGGAACCCACCTCCACTGACTGACCTCCGAATTTTCTATTATTTCACTTAATCTGTGGGCTACGTACATACGATACCTAGCCTCACTGTGTCTAATCCAGTGTAGAACTGTTTTCGAATCGCTCCAAAAATAAATTTTATGAAATAAAAGGGAACTTTTACGAATAAATTTTAGTAAGCGGCAGCCCAAGACCGCTGCCTGAAGTTCCAATCGTGGGACTGATATTTGTTTTAGTGGGGCTACACGAGCTTTTGCAGTTACAAATGAAACTACTACTTGGTTATCCGCTACTACCCTAATATAAGCAATCGCCGCGTAAGCCCTGTCACTAGCATCACAAAAAATGTGCAATTCTAAGGTGGATGCCTGAGGAATCAGTGGTGTGTAGCACCTTGGGATCTCTATATTATGAATTTGTAAAAGACCTTTTAGCCAATTATCCCACCTGGCGCTAAGAGTCCCATCAAGCGTCTCATCCCACCCTGTCTTTGCTCGCCAAATATCTTGCAAGATAATTTTCGCGGTGATAACTAACCAACCGAGAAATCCTAAGGGGTCAAAGATTGTCATGACAATTTTTAAAAATTCCCGCTTTGTAGGCGCTCTACGACAGGTTAGAATTTCTTCTGCGACTGTATGACTATTAAATTTGTATACAAAAACATCTTTGGAAGGGTTCCAACGAAGTCCTAATACTTTTTCGGTATGATTAGAATCGAAAAGATTATCTATGGCATTCACAAAATTTGAATGAATTTCCTGTAAGACCCTAGGAGCATTGGAAACCCAGTTGACCATTTCAAAACCACCGCTACGATGAATCATTATAATATCTTTAATTATATCGATTGCCTCAGCTTCTGAATCCGCTGACCCTAAGTAATCGTCCATATAGTGATCATTATGAATGGCTTGTACGGCTTTCGGATGGGAATCAATAAATCGAGAGGCGTTCCTATTTTTAATTTCTTGCGCTTGAAAAGGTGAGCAAATGGCGCCAAATAGCATGACCCGCATTACGAATTCGTCGGGAGGTTTATTTCTATCTCCCCCCCTCCAGAGAAATCGTTGAGCCGGCTGGTCTTCCTCTCGAATTTTTATTTGGAGAAACATTTCTCTGATATCCCCCCCAAACCCAATTTTGCCTTTTCTAAATCGCAATAGGATTTCCGGGATCGAATTATAGAGATCAGGACTCTTGAGCAATTGGCTATTTAAACTAATCCCATGAGTTTTAGCCGACGCATCAAAAACTACTCTGATTTTCCCGGGTTTGTTAGGGTTGAAAACAGCTAAATGTGGCAAGTACCAAATTTTATCCGACCGTATTTCCAATTCACAACTTGATAATTTGCGAGCGTAACCTTTATTAATATATTGCGTTATTTTTTCATTATATTGCTCAGCGAAATCAGCATCTCTATCCATTTTCTTTTCTACACAATAAAGTCTACTAAGGGCAGTTTGTCGACTATCCACTAATTTTGTATTGTCAGTTTTCCACAATAACCCTACTTCCCAACGGCCTTCATTGAAGTTGGCGGTTTTGTCTAAAATATTTATGGCTCGCTTTTCAGCGGCTGATAAGGAATTTTCCCGATTAGAATTTTCCAAAAAATCTAATGAAAAATGTTCTTTAACTATACGATGTAAAGATTCGTCCGAAATCTCTACTTGGCACATGTGTAATGGACGTACTATTTCGGATAATTCAGATATTTCTTTTCGGCCATGTAACACCCACCCGAGCCTAGTTTTACTTAGCGCTAATCCGTTCCACGACTGTTTTACGACCCGCAAAGGTTCTAAGACCGACCAATTATCCTGCCCGATCAATAACTTGGGAGCATCATCGTTATCCTGTAGTGGAATATTTTTTATATTCGGCCATATGATTGATAGCTCCTCCCTACTAACCGATTGCCTTGGTAAGGAAAGCCTGCCAACCGTACGTACCCCATTCAATTCATACTTTCTACTCTTTAAGCCTACACCACGCACCGAAAGAGTAACTATTTCCGAGTTTTCGTCCCTACGAACATCATCTCGAATCCATTGGATGCACAGTGGTGCCCTTACACCTTTTAGACCCAAACCTAAAGCCAAATCCCTATCAATCAAACTGCAGTCAGCCCCTTCATCTAAGAGGGCTGAAACCTTAACCTTACCATTAGGTCCTCTTACGTAAACCGGAAGAATTTTCAGCAGAACTTTAGATATTTTATTCGAGCTATGTGCCACAATATTTGCCTCATTTTCTAATATTGTATTAATTTTCGCGGTTTTACCTAAGTGTAATAACTTGTTGTGATATTCTACACACCCATCTACATCACACTTTCTACGGAATTTGCATTTGGAGACCCTATGCTTTTTAAAGCAACAAAAACACAAATTATTTTCCTTAACCCAAGCCAAACGATCGCTAACGGACATAGATTTAATTTTTGGACAGGTTTTGATAAGATGGTTATCTTTACAGAAGTAACACTCCGTTGCTAAGTTACCTTTAATCTCGTTCACAACATGAACCTGACGATTATCACTAACCTTATTGTTTCTAAAATTATTTACACTAACAGATGTTGTAACGTGGGCCGCACCTAAAGCTTTGCTGTACAGCCATTTATTAATATCACGTAAATCTGCGACACCCCCGAGACCTATAGCCGCGTATTCTCCCCATTGTAGTTTGAGTCCCGGACTCAATTTGTCTACTATTTCCTGAACTAACTGAGGATTTGAAAGATACATATCATATTCAAGACATTCGATAGCAACAACTAGGTTATTTACTTTAACACAAAAATCGATAATGCCTTGTGTATTTTCATCTGTTAATTTAGGAAATTTGTGAACCTTTTCAATGAGGCTGTTAACTATTACTACAGGCCTGCCGAACTGTAACTCTAGCATTCTAATAATTTCGCTTGATGCATTAGGCACTGCAAGCAATGATTTAACCGACTCTCTAGCCTTACCCGTCAAAGCTTTTCCTAATCTCGTTACATTTTCCTGGTCAGTATAATTACAACTTGCTAAAGTTCTCTTGTAGGCTGAAATAAAATTTAACCATTCGGCGGGGTCACCATTAAAATAAGGAAGCGATTTACTCGCTGCTTTTCGAGCAAAATAGGCATCCCAACCAGCTGGTGTAATATTATTTTTATTATCACTATGAATGGGAAGGTTATGGCATTGATCTTGACTCATATTACCATATGATAAATTGTTTTCAACATTTTTAACCGCCCCTGAAATAACAGAAGAATTAATTTTTTGCACCTGGTCTTTTGAAATACTAAATTTATTTTTAGAATTATCCCCCAAAAATTTATTTTGATTTTCCACCCATGATGCGGTTCTATGATCTGGTGAATTAGCTCTGCTAATATAGGAATGAGATGATGAGCTTACCACAGACTTACCAGACTGACTACCTCGTTTCAGGTCTCTTCGGAGCTTCTGAAGCTCGTGTAGCTGCCTCAGTTCCTCTTTCCTTCGCTCCAACTCCCTCTGTTCTGCCTGGCGCTCCAACTCTCTCAGCTGCTGTTGATATCTTATATCAGCTTCCATCTCTTCGATGACTGATTTAATATCTTCTGACCTGTGAGAATTTCTACTTACGTGCGTTCGAGAAGTAGACTTTCCCTGCCTTTCCTCGTCTCTTACCGAAGGGGCTGAAGTACCCACGCCGTGTTCCCCTCGCCGTGGTCCGGTCCCTGATGTAGCTGAGCCTCTCTCTTTTCTACATTGACTTACCACGCTAGGCGCTCCATGGCTGGCATCCTCTTCCCTCACCCTGGGATCTGAAAGCGGGATTTTCCTGCTCCTCAACTGACGCACGTTTTCGTTTTCTTTTTCGCTCATCATCCGGCCCGGTTTGACCAATGTTCGCTCTACCTCTGGTTAATTAGAGCGAATAAGAAAATAAATAACCTTTGTGACCGTCTTCAACAAGCCTTTATTTTAAACTGAACTATTTACAATTTTAACATATGTTTTTCTTTATTGTTTTGTTTTCTATTCTAATACAATTTTCTTAACTTTAAAAATTAAACAAACACCTCCTATCTACCCCGGAAGTACTTTTCCGCCTTTCCATTTAAATCCGTTGTTAAAAGGAAAATTCTGTAATCGGCCAAATACGATCAGTGCCGATAACTTTTTGCTAAAAATTAAGGAATGGCGAAAAGCTTGGAGAATTAGAGATGAAGATCTTTTGGCGCATCTCCCTGAACTACTCGATGGTATTCCATTAAACTGGTACCGTTTAGAACAAGATTCCTGGAATAACTGGACTGAGTTTGAAAATGCGTTTCGCGAAGCTATTTCCCTGCTGGTTACCAAGAAGCTTTAATAAAAGAAATTGAAAAGCGGAATCAGGGTGAAGACGAGACAATTTTTGATTATATTATTTGCCTTAAAACTCTTTTCAAACGACTGAGTAAACCACTGTCAGAAAAAGAACAGCTGACTATAGTCTTCAATAACTTATTGCCTAGATACCAACTGTACATTCGTCCATCTGATGTTACGTCACTTTCTAAGTTAGTTGAGATAGGCCAGCAATATGAAAGGATACAAGAGAGGACTAAGACTTTTCAACCACCGCCTTCTATAGACGCAAGTCTAATACCTGAAGCTGCTTATGCCCACCCTTCAAAAATCCAATCTACTCGCACGAATTCTAAATCTTCGATTGCGTCTATTGATAAGAAAGAGCCCAGTTCGACTAAGTCGTCGGAACCAAAGAAGAAATCGACGCCTAAACCAGCCGCAAAGTCTGAGAAACAGATGAATAAGAAACAATCTTCTTCAAATTCAGCACTACTATGTTGGAATTGTCTTGCGACAGGTCACGCTTACCCGGAGTGCAAAAAACCATGGGTTACCATCTTTTGCTACCATTGTGGTACTAGAGGAGTTACCCGAGTAACTTGTCCAACGTGTAAGAAACCGGGAAACTAGTGACTGGTCAGGGTGATGGGGTCTCCCCTAGCCAAATACCTAAATTAGACGACTCCAAACTGAATTTGGCTTCATATTGTAAAAACAATCTGTCACTAATGCAGGTGGACGGTGGGCGATATTACCTTAACCTACAAATAGGCGACATAAACCTGCCTACATTAATTGATACAGGAGCTACTCACTCATATCTAGGTTTAGAAGGATTATCTTTATTGGAGCAGGTGGAGTGCTCGCGTATCAAGATACCACCGTATCAGGTAATATTAGCGAACGGAGTAGAAGAAACAGTCCATGATGCTATTGCCTTATCTGCTAACATCCAAGGGCATCAGAAGGAAGTTACCTTTTCCATCCTTCCAAATCTCTCTGTTCCTTCTCTTATCGGCCTAGATACCTTAAAGGAGTGGGGCGTTGTAGTCAACACTTCTAATTCTACCTGGTGGCTTAATGAAACCCCTACGAATGTATTTACCTTTTCGACTTTTGAAAGAACCCCTAAATTTCATTTGAATCAAGTTGGCCTGAAGACCATTGAACCTGAAGAAATGAAGATTTTGGAATTCTTCCTTGAACAGGAGCGAAAGGAAAACCAGGGTATATTGGGATTGACTTCGCTGGCTGAGCATTACATCGATGTTGGTAACCATCAACCGATAAAGT
This sequence comes from Aelia acuminata, assembly GCA_911387785.2. Taxonomy (NCBI): domain Eukaryota; kingdom Metazoa; phylum Arthropoda; class Insecta; order Hemiptera; family Pentatomidae; genus Aelia; species Aelia acuminata. The sequence continues at coordinate 6,860,417 of OU426985.1, read as the reverse complement.
AGAGAGCTTATCCGGTATCTCCAGCGATACAAGACGTTATTAATAAAGAGGTAGATCGGATGCTGGACGAGGATATCATCGAACCTTCGCACAGCCCGTGGTCTAGCCCTGTAGTTATGGTGAAGAAACCAAACGGAAAGTTTAGGTTTTGCGTTGATTACCGCAAGGTGAATGCGTGTACCAAGAAAGATGCTTACCCATTACCTATTATGACATGCTTAAAGGACCAACTCCGTTCCTGTAGATATTTATCAAAAATTGATTTAGCACAGGCCTACCACCAGATACCGTTATCACCTGAATGCAGAGAAATCACAGCATTCACTATGTTGGGCAAAGGATTGTTTCAGTTCAAGAGGCTTCATTTCGGGTTATGCGGCGCTCCTGCCACATTTCAACGCTTTTTGGACATAATAATTTCACCCGATTTGGCTCCGGCATGTTTTGCCTATCTAGATGACATTATCGTCGCTACAGATACCTTCGATAAACACCTTCGTTATCTTAAAATTGTCTTTAAACGCTTAAGAGATGCTGGACTAAAAATCAACTATGAGAAGTGTATGTTCGGCTGCACAGAAATTAAATACCTTGGCTTTATAATTAACAGGAATGGACTACAGGTCGATCCAGACAAGATAGATCCATTACTGAAATTACCTCCTCCAAATGATTTGAGTGAATTACGTCGGTTTATTGGGATGGCCTCATGGTATCGGCGTTTTATATCTAACTTTTCGGATAGGATCCGTCCCTTAACCAAACTTTTAAGGAAAGGTCAACAATGGTTATGGACAACGGAGCAAGAGGATTCCTTCCAAGAAATTAAATTACTTCTTACTTCACCACCGATACTCACCAGACCAGATTTCTCTAAAACTTTTTATCTTCAAACGGATGCAAGTGCGACTGGCTTTTTTTTTAAATATTTTCCTTCTAACAGTAACCCTAACAGAAGGGAGTTTATTTTGTATACTGTACATACCATACATTTCTGTATACAATGTGCATGTTAGTTGTGTCGCCGGTGGTACTCAGGGGCCGCCTCCAGCGATACTGGTGCATAGACCTCTGCAGCATCAACAACGACACATGTTACGTGAGACGTACTTATATTATAGTTTTATACAAATAATAAGATTTTTTAAAAAAAATAATAAACAAACTTCAATAAAACAAAACAAAGCCTAAAGAAACATGACAATAAGAATCAAATGATTAAGTGAAGAAAAAAAAAGATTAGAAAAATAGTAGCGTTCAGCAACTACACAATAAATACCTTTTACGTTCATATTTACGAACTTACGTACATACATTCATACTTACATATAAACACATATAAACAACATATAAACACATATGTACATATTAAAACATAAAAACATATATAAGCACTTAAATTCATAACTACATTTAAACATATAACATAAACAGAACATTTAAACAGAACATATAATCAGATACCAAACTTACAGTAACCACAAACTCGAAATAATAAATGAATGAAACTTGAAAACATAAAATAGATAAATTATAAAAAGCGTTCAGCAGCAAAATAGAACAAATTTTTTTTTTTTTTTTTTTTTTTTTTTTTAAACCAGAAAGAAGTTATCAATCAAAAATAGTTTTCATTAACCTCTTTAATTTTAATTAGTGCGTTCTTAAAAAATAGTTTCACGTCTACAAATATTTTTTGAAATAATAAGTGATTTTCTACAGGCCATCGTCCCAGTTTCTGTATAGTTTTTGTTATTAGCGAATTTCTGTAGTCAGTAAGTAGTCTACATTCATGTATTAGGTGGTGAATGGTTTGTCCATGTGTGAAGTCACAGGGACACAATGGCGAGTCCCTGATTTTAAACCTATGAAGGTAACTGTTCACAGCTGCGTGTCCTGTGACTCCTTGTGTTGTATAGAAATCTGTCCATGTGTCAGTTTTATTGAGATAAGTCTGTAAGTGTGGGATGAATGAGTACAAAGGTCGTGCTTTGTGTGAAGAGTTCCATCGTACTTGCCATCGTTGTACTGCTTGTTGGTGTAGCATGTGTATTAAGTGTTGTTTCGATATCTGTGTGTATGATACAGGCAGGGAAGTATCTTTGGAAGCAGCTTTTGCAGCCTTGTCTGCCAAATCATTCTCAGGTATATCCGAGTGCCCTTTTATCCAAGTAAATGAAATCCAATTATTTCCATCAGTTTGTAGTTTTCTTAATAGCTTGTGGATTTTCTCGATAATCGGTGTGTGACAGTGCGTGTTAGCGATCATGTGCGATCAGTGCGACTGGCTTGGGTGTTGTTTTAACTCAGTATATTGAAGATAAGGAAGGAGTCATAGCCTATGCAAGTAGGGCCTTGCAGGGAGCAGAGTTAAATTACAGCGTCACCGAGAAGGAATGTCTGGCAGTATTATGGGCGATAAGAAAATTTCGGCCATATCTGGAAGGCTATCACTTTAAAGTTATTTCGGACCATGCCAGTCTCAAATGGCTCAATATTCTTAAAAATCCTACTGGGAGGTTAGCGAGATGGTCATTGGAACTACAAGGATATGACTTTGAAGTACTTCATCGGAAAGGTTCCGCTCATTATGTTCCTGATTTCTTTTCTCGTATTCCGAAAGAATGTCTGGAGTTGGACGAAGGAAATAATGAATCCCTTTTGACAATTGATGCCACATCACCAACCCAAGATACTTGGTATAACAATAAATTTCTTGAAGTAAGTCGCAGACCAGTTCAATTTCCCGATTGGAAAATATCTAAAGGAAAATTATACCGTAATTTCTTTGATGATATAGAAGATTCTCTTGAAGATGATTCCTATGCATGGAAGCTAGTTGTACCTCAAGAACAACAAACTAGAGTTATGAATGAGAATCACAACTTACCCGATGCAGGTCACATCGGGGTAGAGAAAACCACAGCAAGAATAGCTCGCTTATACTTCTGGCCAGGAATGCGCCGCGATATAGCTAATTATATCAGACGATGCAAGATCTGTCAGCTAACCAAACCAGAGCAACGAACTCAAATGGTAAAGATGAACCTTCATCAGTATACCAAACCCTGGGACGTTGTAGCTGCAGATATTCAAGGACCCTTTCCTAGGTCTTCTAATGGGATTTGCTATTTATTGGTGTTCCAAGATACCTTTTCAAAATGGGTTGAACTCGTTCCTGTAAGAACTGCGAACGCGAAAACCGTCACTAAATGCTTCAGGCAGTTTATTATTTTCAGATGGGACACACCAAGAGTCCTTCATACCGACAACGGTACCCCTTTCGTTAATAAATTAATAGACGACCTGGCACAAGCTTATGGTGTTGAGCTATCTAATACTCCCACCTATTGGCCACAAGCAAACCCAGTTGAGAGGACAAACAGAGTTATAAAAACTATGATTACGGCCTTCATAGAAAGCAATCATCGAAAATGGGACGCCTACTTACCCGAATTCATGTTTGCGATTAACACTTCTGTGCATAACTCGTTGGGTTGTACCCCTGCCTATCTAAATATGGGGCGAGAACTAATAGCTCCTAATACCTTATTTACTAAAGCAGACTCTAATGATCTTAAACCGCTTCCTATTTCGACTTGGACATCTCACATTAAAAAGCTAGATGAACTAAGGTTACTAGTTGAGAAAAACTTGTGTGTAGCCTGTGATAAACAGTGTAAATACTATAACAGAAACAAGCGAGACTCTGTGTTTAAGGAAGGTGACTTAGTGCTTCGGCGCGCACACCGGCTATCATCAGCAGCTGACGCCTTTTGTTCAAAACTGGTGCCGAAATTCGAGGGTCCCTTTAAAATCATAAAAAAGAAGTCGGCCAACGTTTTCTACTTGGAGGATGAAGAAGGAAACAGCGTTGGAACTAGCCATGTGTCTCAGCTGAAGCCTTTTCACAACTGATTAAGAGAATCAGCGTGAGAGTCTCACGCTTCCGAAGAAGGGGAAGTGTGACCAACACTGCTAGTTACCATGGCAACACTTCAATAACAGACTGAAACCAAAAAAAAAACATCGGAAATTGTGAGTGAGTTGAGAGGCATGTTAGCGTGTTCTGCTTTACGCTGTACCTTGAGTTAATGCCTTTATATGTTGTGGACTGTTATGGATTCATGGACTATCGCTACGCACGTAAATTGGTTAAATATACTCGTATGTAGTTTGTATATAATTGTATTCCTTAGTTTTAAGTTGTGTAAATATGTTTAGGTTATTATTATTGTCTTTGTTTCTTAATTTTCTGATTCTATAATAATTTTAACTGTACATATTTATGTAAATAGATTGCATGTAAATAGTATTTTCCGCTTATTGAAAGAACCAGCCCTATCTCCCTGAGCATTGCATGGAGCTTTTTTTTTTACTTAGGTTATATACACCTGGGTATGTTATTTCCTTTTACTTTTATTTAAAATTTAAAAATATGGCTAAAAAGCCAGGCGCTCAACAATATTATAACCATAGACATACCTAGGGTCATACCATATCGTCGGGGAATGATATCTCCTCCATCCTCGAGAGTGTGTCTGCCACCATGTTCTCACTCCCTGCCACATGACGGATGTCCGTTGTAAATTGGCTAATAAAATTAACGAGTCTGATTCGCATGGGCGTAGCAGTTTCTGGACGCTGCCGGAACATGTGAATCAGTGGTTTGTGGTCAGTAAGGATAGCGAAGTTACGTCCTTCAATGAGGGGTCGGAAGTGCCGGATTGCTCGATGAATGGCAATCAGTTCCCGGTCGTAGGTCGAGTAACTTTGCTCAGCACTCGTTAGGGCCTTCGAGAGGCTTCCATTCAGAATCAACACGTTGTTGGAGCACCGCTCCGATCGCTGTATTCGATGCGTCGCAGGCCAATGTAAGTTCGGCGTTATCCGCTGGGTGCGATAAGATGAGGGCCTGTTTGATGTCCTGTTGACACTGACGAAACGCTGTGTCGGCTTCTTCTGTCCATTCGAGCGGAGTCGAGTCGCTTTTCTTGCTATTGCCGACGAGTGTATGAAGAGAACGTTGGTGGTCCGCAGCATTGGGCATGAAACGTCTATAGAAGTTTAGCATGCCTAAAAAGCGACGGAGCTGTCCCTTGTTGTTGGGTCGAGGGAACTCTGTAATTTGGTTCACCTTCTCGGGAAGAGGCTTGATCCCTTCCGAATTCACAAGAAATCCCAAAAACTCAATTTCTGACTTGCAGAATTCCGATTTAGTGGGGTTGATTGTCAGACCGTGCTCGCTTAGTATTCGGAAGACTTCGTTCAAGTGATCTCGATGTTCGTCTTCTGAGGCGGATGATACCAGAATATCGTCCAGGTAGACGAAAACGTAAGGGAGTGCCAAAATGCTGTCCATGAGACGCTGGAACGTCTGAGCAGCGTTTCGGAGTCCGAAACACATTACAAGAAATTCAAATAGGCCAAAGGGTGTTATCACCGCCGTTTTCTTGATGTCTTCGTCCGCTACCGGCACTTGGTAATATGCTCTGTTCAGGTCCAGTTTGCTGAAACAAGTCTTCCCTCGCAAATTTGTGTTGAGGTCCTGGATGTTCGGTACACTGTACTTATCGGGGACCGTTTGCTCATTTAACCTACGGTAATCCCCACAGAATCGCATTTTACCATCCTTTTTCACAACAATGTGCAGTGGACTTGCGTAGGGGCTATTGGATGGTCTACAGATGCCTTCGTCGACCATCTTGAGGAATTCCTCTCTGGCAGCCTTATATCTCTCAGGAGGAAGGCATCGAGCTTTTGCTGTAACTGGCGGTCCTTTGGTCTCAATGTAATGCTTGATGTGGTGTTTTGGTTGTTGCAGCACGGTGGATGGACGGGTGATGGATGGATACTTGCGTAGTAAGTCGTAGTACCACTCGCCACCGGGGACTGCATAGACCGTGGGTATTTTAGAATGAGCGAGGGTGCCTTTGGAAGTGAGTCCGGTCTTCGCATCGAGGAGCTGACGACCCCTGAGATCAACGACGATATGGTGATGGAAAAGAAAATCTGCGCCAATAATGGGACTGCTGATGTCCGCCAAGACAAAAGTCCATGAAAGTGGCCGTCGGAGTCCTACATTTAACGTCCTCTTGACTTCACCGTAGGTCTTGATGGGGGTACCATTGGCCGCGTATAGAGGAAAGTTGATGAGGTGTCTCCGATCTCGTGACCTGGCAGGGATAACAGATATACATGCATTAGTGTCCACTAAATATCTCTCTCCCGTGTCCTTTTCTTTTACAAATAATCGGCGTTGATGTGTTTCAGCGACAGAGTCCGCCTTCTCAGCCGCTGCTATTAGTTTCCCTGAGGTTCAGATTTCCATTCGCAGGGTTGTCTGCACTTCCGGGCTTTTTCACCGAAGGTCTGGTGGAAAAAGCACCAATTGCGATTGCGGCTTGATGACCGGGTTCGGCCTCGGGAGTGTGATCGGCCGCGTCGCCCTCGAGCCATTTGACCTTTCAGCTCTTTGACTTCTAGGCACAATTGCTGGATCTTCTCTTCTAGCTGAGTTAGTTGAGAGGGCTGACTTGAAGGTGTTGTGGGTTGTGTGCGAACCTCGTGGATGGTGGGCTCATAAACTTCAGCTATCCGGTCTGCAATCTCTGCAAGTTTATCCACCGATGATTCGTTGGTGACAGCTAGTGTGGCCTGCATACGGTCAGGTAATGCCCTCAGCCACATTGTGCGTAAGAGGTCTGAGGACAATGAGGTACCGCCAAGTCTTTTTAACTCGTTGAGAAGCTGTGAAGGGCGTTCCCCCTCGGACAACCGTTTCTCCTCTAAAAGCCTGCGAATTCGTAAATTTTCTGATTCGGCATACCTGTGGAGAATTCTGTTTTTCAGTACTTCATATGGATCAACTGGAGGGTTCTTAACGATGTCCGCTACTTCTTTGAGAATTTCGTAATCTAAGTTTGCTATGACTAATTGAAATTTAACTTTAGAGGAGCTTACCTTAGCGTTGGCGAAAACCGCATTCCCCTGGCAGAACCACAGTTCTGGGTCGGCCTTCCAAAAGCTTGGAATACGAATATTTGTCCCAACACCACAAGCGCCGACTTCTCGTATTTCATCTTTGACCTCTTCTCCCGCATTGTCATCTTTACCCATCTTGAATTTTCTTCTTCGGGGTCAGCACTTTAAAGTACGGGATAAAAATAACAAAAAAGGGTTGGTAAAATAAAAAAACGATTTATTCAAATTATTATAACAAAACGAAAAATGAACTTTTGTTAAATGGGTAAATAAATTAACTGAAAATATAATATAATATTGAGTCTTAATAATGCAGTTCTTGAAAAATCACCAATAATCCCACAATACGTAACTTCACACTCTGAGGGAGTTTATATCTGGTTACCCGCAGTGTTGCCAGGTATGTTTGCAACTTTTCAGGTCAGGTTTCAATTAGGAGTAGGGGCTGCTACAGTCTATTTGATTCCTCGTTAGGCCATCTGGCGACACCCAGGTCTCTTTGTGGATTTTTTTATGCGGGAATTTAGTGCTGCTGACAACCAGTCCCTTTTCCATTGCGAAATGAATTATACGGTGGACATTATCATTAGAGAAGTCGTGCTTGCTTTCCTTGCCTATTGTGTGTCTAAATGCCTCTTCTTTCCCTATTTTTGCATTCAGATCGCCTATGATTACTTTCACATCATTTTTTAGAATTTTCAGAATTTTCACATAGTTCTTAAAATGTCTAGATAGAGATGTTGGTCCATCTTATCATCTATAAATACTAGGTTTCCTACTCCCGAAGCACTCATGCACCCCCACACTAGTACGCTGCCTCCCCCATGTTTAACGGTTCTTATAACATTTTTTGACTTTAAATGTTCACCACGTTTTCTCCATACACAAATCCTCCCATCTGATGATAAAACGTTAAATTTTGATTTGTCAGTGAAAATAACTGATTCCCAAAATGTTTGTGGCTTATCTAAATGGGTTTTTGCAAATTCTAAACGTTTCCTCTTGTTAACCTTGCTAATCAATGGTTTTTTTCTTGGCACACGACCATTATAACCATTTGATCTTAGTATTTTTCTTACTGTTTCTGGGACAACATTTACATTATAATGGTTTGAAAGCATACTCGCTAATTTAGGAGCACTGGTCATTGGTTTTTCCCTTATTTCTTTCAAAATCGCTCTCCTATGGATTCCAAGTATTTTTCTTGGGCGGCCTGAACGAGGTCTATTCTCTAAACTTTTATTTTCTTTATAGCGATTGATTATATACTGAATAGTGGCGTGTGACTTGTTTACTATTTTTCCAATTTTTCTTAATGACTGACCTTTTTCTCTTAAATTAATTACTAAAGCCCGAATGTCTTTTGATATTTCCATTTTAAATTTAAACACTTAATTTTTAATTTAAAATTTTTTTAATTTAAAATGGTCTTTACTTATCACAGGTTAACTTAGAACTGATTGGTAAATAAATATTCCCTTTTTTCCCTTTCTTAATTCCATAACTAATTGTAAATATTTACAATAACATCAGTGTATGGAAACTTTTTTGACCTTTGATTCTTCAATGTTTTCTTTACATTAGATTTTTTATCTAAATAGTTATCAATTAAGATTTATTTTCACATATAATTTAATTGTATTGCACAACGAAATTTTAATAATAAAAAAATGATTCTAGAATGCAAATGTACAGGAAATAAATGTGCTTAAACTTTTCTATACCAAGTGTATGGAGACATTTTTGACCCAGTGTATATATATATATATATATGTATGTATATATATTAACTTGGTTTGGTTTACAAATACGAAAGATTATAAAGAAAGTTAAATGATACAAGCATAGACTGAACAAAACTGAGATTTATTTATCACAACAATGCTTGATCTAACACATATGCGGTTAGGTAATAATATATGATGATATTAAGGCAATAATGTAGCACACTGCTATACGTAACTCCCACCCGCCAGTTTACGAACATTCTTCGTAAACTTTGACAAGCGAAAGCACGACTTAGGTGCCCAATGAGCTGTTCGATGGTTTCGTAGATCTAAATAAGTACAGAAAAAGAATGTTTTAATTCCTGGCAAATACTGAAATAACAAATAAAAGAAACATAAAGTGCACATAAAATAAACAAAATAGAATTCATAGTTAATTGACCCCTGCAGGAAGCTTGAGCTGTTCGATATGAACTGTCCGTCTCCTTCTTGGTTCTTTGACACTCTCTATAGTCACTATGTTATTCCCTAATAACGACCACTCTAAATGGCCCCTCATACCTTGTCACCTCTTTCCCTCGGTTGGAACTTAACCGCCTATATACAATGGTCCCAATTTTCAAATTGCCAATCACATCTTTGACTTTGGAATTTTGTCGAGCCACCCTTCTGCTCTTCTCAGCAGCAAATTTTTCCGAGATGTATCCGGTTATTTACCAAGTTTTTAGAGGTCTCCTCGTCCACCACCATACTTCCCGTTTTCTTACACGCAACCCGAAGAGCATCTCGGAAGGTGAGAATCCTGAACTCGTATGTATCGAGTGATTGTAGGCCGCTATCGCTCGCGGCATCGCCGCATCTGGTTCTAATCCCTTACCACATGGTACACTCTAAGGTGGTCACTGAGAGTACTATGTAGCCTTTCTATACCACCCCTTCTCTTTGGATGACCCGGTGTGTTGAGTTGACAATGAATGTCCAGATCCTTCATTGCTCTTCGAACGCTGCTGTTGTCAAATTCTCGTCCCGCATCCGATGAGACCCTATCGGTTGTACCATAAAACTGAAACCACGTTCGGAGGGCTTCTAACACAGATCCCGATGAACGTTCCTTTATGGGGTAGGCCATGGCCCCTTTACTAAAAATATCAATAACCGTTACCCATCTGTATCCCTTCCACGTAAACGTATCCACTTCTAGATCACTCAACGGTACAGACGGCGTTGGGCTCTCTTCCTGCAATCCCTTCGGTGGATGTCTATCATATTTTGTTTTTAAGCAGACTTCACACAAACCGACGATATCTTTCACAGTTTTCGCCATTCCCCACCAAAAATACCTTCTCTTCAATGCCTGTAAGGTTTCGTGTTCGCCCCGATGATTTGTTTTCCCCTGTTGGTATGCCAGTGTTACCTCTCTCTGTTGGTCCACATCTTGAAGCGTTTCCACCATCATGGAACACCGCACGAACGATCGGTCAATCCCAATCTGCTCGGTTCTCCATAATCTTTTAATTTTTTCCCAGACGGTCGCATTCCCCACATAGAGGTAGTGAGTCTTCCCCAGCTTCGACACATCCTTTAATGTTTTGCAAATTAATCCGTCTCGCACTCCCGGTTGCGACCAAATAGTTGCGATACGACTTCTCCGTACTCGCTAAATGTTACTCGTATCCGTCCCGTGGTTGAAGTCTTCCAGATATTTTGCGGACCCTTATCGTTCAAAATTTCCTCAATCTCCTTCATCTCATCTGGTCTACCTTCCACCGCGCTTTCCTCTTCTGTGTCGGCACCACTTTGTTTGCTCACCCTTTCTGGCGTCCACTATTGAAGAAATTGATGGGTATCCCCTGACGGATCTCCCGTATCCTCCCCTATAGCGTTAATAAGCACAGCTCGGGAAAACCAATTGGCCACAACATTTTCCTTGCCGGGCCTATAAATGATCTCCATATTGTATTGGTTTAAGACTTCCTTCCATCTAGTGACTCTCGCCGACGACTCCTTCAGTTTACCGATCCATTGCAAAGGTTTATGATCAGTGTAAACCCTAAACTTTCTCCCGAAAACATATGGCCGAAAATGATCGACGGCCCACACGACGGCTAACAACTCTCTCTCTAGAGCGCTATATCGTGTCTCGGCATCAGTCAAACGTCTGCTAGCCTAAGCTTAAATAATTAGAAGCGTTAAATATTCCTAACGAAATCAATCTTGCTAACTTTCGAGCATCAAGAAAAGAAACTACTGATCGAAAGTAACAAACTCGAGAATAACGTTAAAGCCATGTACAAAGGCATAAACAGAAGTCGTAAACGATCGGGCCCGGTTACAACTGGAATTAGGGATAAAAATAACAATATCTTGGCCGATCCGTTAGACATCTTTAGACGGTTCAAGGATTATTTCGATAGTTTTTTTAAATACGGAAAATAATAATCTATCTTCCTCTTCGGAATACCAGAGTGCTGAACCGTTAGTATTAGAACCTAGTAAAGAGGAGGTTGAAATTGGAAAATTAAAATCTCATAATGCAGCAGTAACAGACAATATCCCTAGCGAACTAATCAAGGCATGCGGAGAAGCTAGGATATCAAAAATATTTCTTTTGGTTAAAAAGACCTGGGAACAAGAAAGGATACCGGAAGAGTAGAGAGAATCTAGTCTCATTCCGATTCACAAAAAGGGATCAAAAACGGATTGCAATCACTATCGCGGAATCTCATTCCTTCCGGATTGCTATAAAATATTTACGTTAATCCTAAGTAGTCGAATCATTGAAAACACCGAGGAAATTATCGGAGAATATCAATGTGGTTTCAGGCAAAACCGGCAAATATTAGAGAAAAAATTAGAATATAACGGAATCGTACATCAGCTTTATATCGATTTCAAAAAGGCATCTGATTCTATTAACCGCCAAAAGTTGTATAACATTCTGGTCGAGCAGGGAATACCAAAAAAATTAGTAAACTTAGTAAAAATATATATGACTGAAACGTTCAATAAAGTGAGAATCGGTAATTATTTTTCTGAGAAGTTCGAGGTCCGCTCTGGTTTGAAACAAGAAGATTTTCTCTCACCTGTTTTATTTAATTTAGCGCTGGAATATGTCATTAGGGAGGTGACACGTACCGGAAAGGGTTCGAATTCGGGAGGGAATATACCAGTGCTCGGATATGCCGATGATCTGGTATTGCTTGAGGAGGACGTGGAAACCATAGAAATGAACACAAAAACGTTGATGAAAGCCAGACAAGAACTTGGACTGGAAATGAATACGGATAAGACAAAATATATGGTTAGTCGTAGAAGTGGTGAGGTTTTTGCTGATATCAATGTAGGGGGGAATACGTTTGAACACTTAGAGAAATTTAGATATTTAGGGGCGATGGTAAATAGAAAAAACGATATCGATGAGAAAATTAAGGCTAGATTAAAAGCTGGTAATGCTTGCTACTTTTTTGTCGCGAAATTGCTTGGCTCCCGCTTTCTGTCCCAAAACTTAAAAATTAGGATTTACAAAAATATTATTCTTCCAACGGTCCTTTACGGGTGCGAAACTTGGTCGCTGACATTGAGGGATGAGCAACGGCTTAGAGTTTTTGAAAATAAAGTACTGCGTAGGATATTTGGACCGAAGAGGGATGAACTAACCGGAGAATTTAGACGCTTACACAACACCGAACTGAGTGAACTTTATCCAGTAAATATAATTAACGTCATTGCAGCAAGACGAATAAAATGGGCATGTAAAATTGCGAAACTTGGCTGTGAACGAATTCCGAAAAGATTAATAAGCGCGGTGCCGAATGGGAAACGTCCGAGGGGCAGGCCGAGACGGAGGTGGGAGGATTGCGTTAGGGCGGATCTATATAAGTTGAGTCTGGAAGACGGTCGATGGATCGAGGTGTGCAGGGAGCGAGTGGTGGTGTCGGCATCGTACCTTCGGGTTCGTTAAGCCTTTATTATTATTATTATTATTATATTGATGTTCCTAGCCAGTAAATAATTTCTTAATATCGTAAGCAAGCCAAAATAACACCGGTCACTATGTTCTTGTTCTATGCACCTCTTGGGTAAGAACATTTCTGTACATACAAGGGTTCCAAAATTCACAAAACAACATACGCTATCTAAACATGGATCCCCTAAACGTAACGGTTTGTGTAGGATTGTAAACCAATTATTTAGTTTTTACTTGTTAATTCGTAAGCCCTATTTTCTATCCTGCTGTCATAGTTGCTAAAAAGTTGCCATTTTAAATCCATCTCTGATTTTTTATATGATGTCTTCATTGTCTACATAGGCTAGTATCTGGGGTGACTTGGTGAGGATAGTATCAGATCTTTGTGCTTCGGAGTCCCTCATCAACTTTTCCAGCACTAGATTAAATAGGAGGAATGATAGGGTATCTCCTTGACTCAGGCCCCTGATGGTTGTAAATGTTTCTCACAGAACTCCTGTATTCTGAGTTGACACCTGGATCCTACCATCAGCAGCTCAGTAAGACGGATCATTTCAAGTTGAATATTCCTTGCTATCTCGTAGAGCTTCCCTATTACGACGTTATAATTACGTACTACAACTAATACTATTACGACGTTATAAAATCGATGATCAGGTGATGAAATATTATCGTGTCCTTTCAAGTAGGGTTCTCAAAGAAAATCTTTGTTCAATGGTAGATATTCCTCTAATAAAGCGCATTTGAGCTGTAGTACGAGAGTAATAACCTTGTGACGTAACCGGGGGTCGATGTGCTTGTCACATGAGGACTGTTTTTGTTTACATTTGAGCCGTAGTACGAGAGTAATAACCTTGTGACGTCACCGGGGTCAATGTGCTAGTGACATGAGGACTGTTTTTGTTTACATTTGAGCTGTAGTACGACAGTAATAACCTTGTGACGTCACCGGGGGTCAATGTGCTTGTGACATGAGGACTGTTTTTGTTTACATTTGAGCTGTAGTACGAGAGTAATAACCTTGTGACGTAACCGGGGGTCGATGTGCTTGTCACATGAGGACTGTTTTTGTTTACATTTGAGCCGTAGTACGAGAGTAATAACCTTGTGACGTCACCGGGGTCAATGTGCTAGTGACATGAGGACTGTTTTTGTTTACATTTGAGCTGTAGTACGACAGTAATAACCTTGTGACGTCACCGGGGGTCAATGTGCTTGTGACATGAGGACTGTTTTTGTTTACATTTGAGCTGTAGTACGAGAGTAATAACCTTGTGACGTCACCGGGGGTCAATGTACTTGTGACATGAGGACTGTTTTTGTTAACATTTGAGCTGTAGTACGAGAGTAATGACCTTGAGACGTCATCGGGGGTCAATGTGCTTGTGACATGAGGACTGTTTACGTTATCTTCGGCGTGTACACGGGTTCATTTAATTTTTTTCCTTTTTTGCTGCGGGCCCCTCCGGACATCGGTTTGTTTACATTTGAGCCCTAGTACGTGAGTAATGACCTTGTGACGTCAGCCGTGATGCCTTCACCTGTTGCACTACCCACTGTTAAAGTTGAGAAGGATATCTGTTTTTCTCATCTTTGGCGCTCCCCTTTACGAATATATTAAAATTGTTTTTTTAATTTTTCATTAATCCTGGCAACGTCTGGCTCTTGTTACAACATTCTTATTTAACGTACTTACACCTCATACGACCGCTGGGACCTTGACAGATCTTAGCCCATTGATGACGGAGTGACCTCATCGCCTGACGCCTGTGTTCGTCTTTGAAGGCCAAGGTTAGGCTGCGTTCATAACTGGTTTTGTTTGCTTTCATTCATAAGCGGCCGGGAACCTCTTATTAATGTGAATCGAGAGTAAAATGTTGCAGGCAGTATTAAAATTAGCAAAGAAGCGAGATGATCAGACAAAAATAAGAAAAGTAAGTTTTTCTCACGAATTTAAGGTTGACATTGAACTTTAGCTGACGACCAGACAAAAATAAGAAAATAAGTATTTGTCAAGGATGTTGAAGCTTGCACTGTATTATAAAAAATGGTGCATGCTATTAATCTCAGCATAATTACCACAAGTTTTTCTCGTGGATGAAAGGTCTGCATTAAACTTTAGCCGTTGAGCAGACAAAAATAAGAAAAGTAAGTATTTGTCAAGGATGTTGAAGCTTGCACTTTATTACAAAAAATGGTGCATGCATTTAATCTCAGCAAAATTACCGTCCGCTAACAAGTTGTTGTCATCGGTTGGTAATATATCTGCGCGCAGTGGCATGTTTAAAAGCCTTATAAGGGTTTTTAAAAATATAAATGCATTAGCATCGACTCGATCGAGAAAATTTAAAATAAAACACAAAAAATCCTATTCCCTCTCCCCACTGCTTCTCTCTTCTGGCCCCCTGACTTAGCAACGAAGCTTCAACATTCAGTACCTGGACCGTCGCTAGTCGCTGCCTAAACGTAAGTTGTTATAACTACTTGTTTAACTAATCTTTGCACGATAACATTAATCTAATTGTTTTAAACATTACAGATGTCTTTTTCGAATAGATTAAATGCCCTTAAAACCTATAAAACCATAGGAGAGTTGCAAGAGGGAGCGACTTATTTAATATTAGAGTTGAAGTTCAAAACAATAGAACACGGCCTAGGATTACATGCAATTCTAGAGGGGGAAGGAGGAGAACGCATCCGAACCTTTCTTCCTAAGAGATATTGCGAATGTTTTACCGAAGAGGAGATACAACAGTATAATGGTTCGTTTTCATAATATTATTAATTGCTAATTAATATAATGTTAATACTTAATTGTTAAAATAAAAAAATAAGATTTTTTTATTGTTATTTTAGGATCATTGAAGATGACGTATAAAGTCATATGAAAACATAGAAATTCATATATTAATAAATTTAATGAATAAATATATTACCTGTAAATAATGGTCGTTGGAAAATATCAACATTAAAAAGGTAGGGATGTTTTGTGTTCAAAATGTGGGCTGTTATTGAAAACATTAAACGCTCATAATTGTAAATGGAAATTTCATGAGTGCACATATTGTAGACGTGAATTTCATTCAAAATATAGCTGTACACGACATATAATTACGTGTAAAAAAAAAGGGCGCATCAGTTCCCTTCAAGGATTCGACGGTAATAGTAGTCAATCGATAAAAATGCAAAATTACCAAACTGCGGCCGGTTCATCTTTAAAACAGTCAGTTTCCAGTTCCCAATCACATTTACCATTCAAAAAACGGATCCATTTGACCACACCACCTTTCTCCAGCACTAATATTGCAGAAAAAGGAATTAGTTCCCCCCAAAAATATAAAATTTATAATAAGGATAAACTTGATAGGTTAAATACATATGCACAAGGAATTAAAAAAGCTGCATTTAACAATTCAGTGATAGACTATTATTTTGAAAATCATAATATTAGAACTACTCCAAAAAATTTTTTAGAAATCAATAAAGAAAAACTTATTGAGATTTTAACTTTATATTTAGCTCAATGGAACACATTTAAAAGTAATTTAAAATTAGATTGTACATAAAAAAAATAAAATCATAACAACGAGGAAAAGTGTGATATGAATTTTAAGACTAGTCAGAACGTCATAGATTCATCAACTGATTTAAACATTTATATTAAAGAGTCATATGAAAAATTAATTATGGAATTAGATTCCTTTGAAGCAAAAGGTTCTGGTTGGACCTTTGTTTCTTGTAACTTTCTATGTTTGCATTTTACCAAATATATGCCTCTTAGTGGAAAACAATTCATTGATTTGCCAAAAGTTATAAAAAACAAACATGCCGTTATTAATGTAAAAAACGTAAACAACGATTGCTTTCGTTTAGCGATACTGAGCAAAACAGTCGGTTCGAACGATCCTACATTGTATGATTTATTTGTATGATTATATAAAATTTAGAAACCAATTATTAGTTTGATTGTATTTCATATCCTACTTCATTTAAAGATATTAAAAAATTCGAGGATGTAAACAATGTTTTAATTAATGTGTACGGTTTGGATGAAAAAAACTATATATATCCTCTAAGAATAAGCAAGAGAGAAACCTATAATGAGAGATTTGACCTTTTGTTTTTACAAAATGAAAAAGACTCGCACTATTGTTACATCACAAATTGAAGCCGGCTAGTTAGCAGTCAAATATCTAATGACAAATCTGCTAAAGAAATTTGCCCCAGATGTTTAACATCTATTTCCCGTAAATACAAAACAAAAAGTGGAAAAAACGCAGAGGAACGATTAAAGGAACATTTATTATTTTGCGGTGCACATAAACCAGTTAGAACAGATTTTCCCGCAGATGATAAAATCAAATTTAAAAAATTCGAATCCACGCAAAAAATTAAAATTGTTGCTTATGCGGACTTTGAATCGTATTTGGAACCAATTGAGGGTCCTTCACAAATTCCATCAATTTCTTGGACCAAATCTGTTCAAAACCATAAAATATTTTGTGCATCTCTTATGGTCAAAGCGGATATACCATAATTTGAACTACAAAAACCATTAATCTTCACCGGCGAAAAATATATGATAATGTTCATGGAAGGACTGCATGATTTGGCTAAAAAAGCTGATAAAATATATGGTAAAGTTAAACCTATGTCTGAAATGACGGAGGAAGAAAAGTTAATTTATCAGACTACCGATTTATGTGTTATCTGCCAGAAAACTTTAAATAATGATGAAAAGGTACGCCATCACGATCATGTAACATCTAAGTTCATTGGAGCGGCTCATTCCAATTGCAACTTACAAGCAAAAACACCAAATTTCATTCCGGTATTTATGCACAACTTTCAGGGTTATGACTCACACTTTATTGTTCCATTTTTAGCAGATCATGAAGGAGATGTTACCGTAATTCCGAGTAATACAGAAAAATACATAAGTTTTACTAAAACATTTAGAGACTGCAAAACTAAAATAAGATTTGTAGACAGTTATAAATATTTAGCTGCTAGCCTAGATACCCTTGTGCAAAACATGAAAAAAGGTTCTGCTAGTCTTTCAATTACATTCCCTCATTTGCATCAGTTGATCCCAGACGAAACCAAAGTTGAATTGCTAACGAGAAAGGGAATTTACCCTTACTCTTACATAGATTCATTATCGCGGTTAGAAGAAACTCAGTTGCCTGCAATAGATAAATTTTACAATAACTTAACTTCAGAAAATATTTCTGATATAATATAATGAGCACGCGCAAGCCATTGGAAAACATTTAATATAATTAACTTTAAAGAATATACCGAATTGTATATACAAACAGACGTAATTTTACTATGTGAAATATTTGAAAAATTTCGTAATCTCTCTATGGACATATATTCATTAGATCCTTCTCATTTTATGTCTCTTCCGGGCCTCAGTTATGAAGCAATGTTAAAAACCACAAATGTTGAATTGGACATTATTAAAGACGTAGATATTTATCGAAAAAGGCATTCGAGGAGGTAATACACAAGTTGTCAAGCGCTATGCCAAAGCAAATAATTATTGTCTAGATGATTATGATCCAAATCAGCCCATTAGCTACTTAATTTATGCAGATGTAAATAATTTATATGGTTACGCAATGAACTGTTTCCTTCCATATTGCGACTTTGAATGGTACAATGAAGATTTAGATGTTTTTAAAGTTCCTGACGACTCTGAAGTTGGTTATATACTTGATGTAGACATTGATTACCCTGAAGCCATACATGATTTGCACTGCCAACTACCTTTATTACCTGATAAATTAAAACCGCCTGGCGTTAAAACTACAGAAAAGTTACTAACTACACTCACACCAAAAACTCGTTATATTGTTCATTATGTCAATTTGAAACAAGCACTTAATCTTGGCATTAAATTAACCAAA
The DNA here is from genome assembly GCA_911387785.2 of Aelia acuminata. NCBI lineage: Eukaryota > Metazoa > Arthropoda > Insecta > Hemiptera > Pentatomidae > Aelia > Aelia acuminata. Next base: position 6,841,827 of record OU426985.1, on the reverse strand, counting down.
ATTCATAGAATTTTAAAATTTAAGCAAAAAAATTGGTTGTCGCCATACATAAATTTAAATACCAAACATAGAGCTAAGTCTACCAATCATTTTGAATCAGATTTTTTTAAACTCATGAACAACTCCTGTTTTGGTAAATTTATGGAAAACGTTAGGAAACGAATAGATTTAAAAATTGCAACAAATAAAAAATCATTTGACAAAATAGTTAAAAAGCCAAATTTTAAAGAGAGAATAATTTTCACTGAAAATGTAGTGTCCGTTCAGTTAGAGAAGAATAAAATTGTACTCGATAAGCCTCTTTATGTAGGTTTTAGCATACTGGAACTATCAAAAGTTTTAATGTACGAATTACATTATAACGTATTTTTAAAAAAATATGGTCCAAAAAATATAAACCTCTGTTATATAGATACCGATTCGCTTTTATACCTAATTAATACAACAGATATATACGAAGATATAAATTATGATTTAAAAGACTATTTTGACACTAGTAATTTTCCAACAGAACATCGCTGTTATTCTGATAAAAACAAAAAAATAGTAGGAATGCTTAAAGATGAAACTGCTGGCGATCCAATTGTTGAATATGTTGGCCTAAGACCAAAAATGTACTCATTTATAACCAAAAGTGGTTTATTAATAAAACGATCCAAGGGGATTAAACAATGCGCAGTTCGAGAATTCACGTTTCAAAATTACTTAGATACTATAAGAAATTACGAGTCGATGTACAGTCAATTTCAGATCATTCAATCAAAAAGACATCAAGTACAAATAGTTTTAATTAATAAAAAGTCTCTCTGCCCATATGATGATAAACGTCATACCTTAGAGAACAAAAGAGATACTCTTCCTTACGGCCATTATGCATTGCTGCAGCATAATTAAATCAAATGATAAGAAATATAATGGTATTGTTTATTTTATTAACTATTTATATTTTAGGTTAAAAAACAAAACATGAACAGTAGTAAAAAAAAAAAAAAATGTATTTGAAATATGATAACAAGTATGTAATAAAAACTTAATGTATAATTTTATCAATGTTGTATATAAAAGTTTGTGTAATAAAGTTACAAATAAATTTTTCATTGTAAGAGTTTATTATTCTTTTCACGTCGCTATGCAATATCTTTCCTGTCAATCCAACTGTTTTCTTTCAGCCCTCACCATTTCACATACAGCTTATTTCCTTTCTTTTTCAAAATCTTCTCGATGAGATAAACATCTGGATGTTTTACTTTTTGAAGCTCTTCAGCGTAAAAGGATCCGCTTATAGGTTGACCTTTTAGATCTTTAAGTAAATATGTACATGGATCCGTCTTCTGAATCTTGATTACTTTAAATATTTCGCTTGACCAATTCGGTTTGTAGCCTTTTGAAAATGCTGTTTTTTGTTTAGATATCCTCACAAAATCATCCTCTTCAAACTTCTGCTTTCGCACTTTAATCGGAACAGTAGAATACACATTGTTTAGCAAGTATTTTTCTGATTTTTTATTACAAGCATCAATTGGTCTCATACCAATCGCCTTATGAAATGATGAGTTATATTCTTGTAGAACCTGAGGTAAAATATCTAAAAACTTGTAATTTCCTCGTAAGCTAAATGCTTTCCACATTTCCCTTTTTAACGTTCTATTAAACCTTTCTACAATGGAAGCTTTCATATTAGAAAAAGTGGAATAATGATTAATAGAGTATTTGTTCATTAGTGATTTAAACTTGGAATTATAAAATTATTTTCCTTGATCGCTTTGAATATTTCTTGGTGTTTGTTTACTCAAACGAAACACGCTCTCCATCGCCTTAGTTACATCATCCGCAGATTTCTTCTTCACTGGTACGGCCCATGCTTATTTAGTAAAGCAATCTATAACTGTTAGTAAATATTTGTGACCTCGATTTATTCGAGAATAAGGAAGCATCTCCACGAGATCTATCTGCCATAAGTCATTTATCCCTTTCAAAACAGTCTTTCTTCTAGGGTATATCTTGCGAGCTGGCTTATGCAATTCATTTACAATAGTTTTCTTAATTGATGAATCCATCTATAATTTTCTTTTAAGTATTTTGTTGAGATAGCCGAGCGTGACTACATCAGATTCCATCACGGGCTCACCAACGTTTGTTATTTTCTTGCCGAGAGCGTCATACATATTGTCAACTAAAGTCAGAGCAACTCTGTTGAAGAATTCTTTTGTGACAACATCATAGTTATTTATAGGCGGAGCGAAATTGACAAGTCGTTTTCTTTTCCCATCTATTAGCTACCAGGCCAATTTTTTAAATCAGTGTCACTGCTAGTGTATCACAATATATTTTATTTACAGCGTCGCGACCTGCAACCGGGTTTCCAACATTAATTATTCGTAAATTACGTGCGCCAATATCCTTTTCAGATTTTAATAAACTAAATGGAAAGTAATGTTTCTTATACTTGGAATGTTTTATTGTGATGTGTGATCCAAACTTGTTTATCGTCATTTTTACATTGAACCATTTACAATATGTACGTTAATATATTATATTTTCTTCTCGTAGCTCTTCGATTATTGATTCGATTTCGTTTTGGTGTCCTTCATGTCCAGCATGAGTCGATGACATCAATTCCAATATTCATACAGGGGTTTATTGGATATCATGAAACCCGTGCCTCTTTTGTAAGAGTGAGAACGTAGGCTCCTGGTCGAGGCTGAGGAAGGAGGGCGGGGTTTTAAGGTTTGTGATGGAAATAACTTCATTATTATATTTTTGTACTTCTCAGATCTGGTGCCCATCATCCCTTGTTCTTCGCTATAACATCGCTTGTGTGCATTGGTTGAGAGTAAAATATTCTTATAATTAACCAAGTTGGACTCGGTATAATCTTGGGGGTTTATCAAATAGAGTAACTGTAACAATCCCGGTGTCCCTTCATACACATCACCGTTAATGGATATATCGTCGCTGTTTGCAAACAGCTGGACATAGGTCGAGTCTCCAATAGCCAACCCTCCAGAAGGCATAACTCTAATTCCATAACGATCGTCGTGCGCTTTATCGCCTTTCAACAACTTATTGTAGTATTTCCTTTGCAGGTTTCCAAACACAGTGTGCCTTAACTTCAGCCTCTCCTTGCGGTGTTTTAGCCTATTCTTTGACTTGTTCTGATAGTGGATCATCTGTCTCATAATCTCCCTCCTCTACATCTGGTGACATGAACTCATGAATGGGATTCTTTAAGTGAGATAATGGTGTCAGCGCGGTACTAGTTTTCGCTTCGTCCGATAAAATTTGTGAAGATTTTTTGTAAAGAGGCGCTGTTTTTGTTGTCGGTAATAATGTTGATCTACTGTAAATACTAACAGACTCGAGCGGCGATTCAAGTGTAGATTCCTTTTTTATCTTTGTGGGTGTCAATGGAGGTTCCCTTCTTGATAGTACTGAATATTTAATATCCTCAAGGTGTTGAAGCACGGGTGTGAAGAATTCTTGTCGACCTTTTTCGATATCCTGCAGACTACGCTTCAATAAACGATATTTGTTTTTCAAAATCTCGCTTGTTTTTATAATCTCACGAGTGACTTTTGGGTCCATGACTGCTAATGGTAACTATCCTCACGAATGTTCTTTATATTGTCACAATAGACAGTAGTGTTTAATATAAATAGTGTTTATATCCCTTATCACTAGAAGTCAGGTGGAAAATAATTAAAAAAAAAAGATAAATAGGAAGGTTACGGACTGTTTTGATTGGGTTTTTGGAAAAAGTGCTAACAATGTTGTAAGACTTTTGAATTCATTAATGCTGTTATATGTAAAGTTTTTTTGTTCATGTTAAGAATATATGGTTGCTCATTCCAATATTCTTTAATTTAATTTGATAATTGGTAGAGAGTTACGTTGTAGCTCAAGAGAGAACTCACTTCCACTCCGACTGGGTAAGTTTGCAAAACTATTAATTTACTAAATTAATCGAACGTTTAAAGAGACGTTACATTGGCGCCCAACGTGGGGCTTAAGACTATTTAAAAGGGAAAATGGATGCAACCAAATTACTCAAGGATGAGTTGGTGTACGAGCTACACATTAGGGGGTTATCCGAGTCAGGCGATGCTTCAGATTTGAAGAAAAGATTATCAAAAGCACTTAGTGATGAGGTGCAACCAAATTCAGAAATAATATCTTCATTAAATGGGCAAAATGAATTAGACATTTGTATGGCTAAATATGCGGCGCTTGCCGAACGTATCGATGAGCTATCGATTAATGACGTGATGGAATTTAGGCGTCTTGATGCACGAGTTGGGCATCTTCATAGTCGTTTAGGACGGTTAGTTGTCCAAACCGAGTTAGAAGAACGTAGGAGAAGGCTTTTTGAGCGGGTTACTTTTCTAATAGCAGAACTTTGGGAAAAGAAATCATCTGTTAGGTTACCAGTTTCTGCTCATATCGATAAAACCTCTTCACAACCCACTGATGATCCGAAGCCTACAGAACTGGCGTTTAGGGACATAAAAGCATATAAGTGGGGTATACAGTTCTCGGGTAATTCCTCCAACCCTTCGTTAAGTTCTTTTCTGGAAAGCCTATAACCTATTGTAATGGTTAGAAAGCCTGACAGATCTTACAGGTTCTGTGTAGATTTCAGGCGCCTGAATGCGGTATCCAAGAAAGACGCCTATCCATTACCTTATTTATCAAATATCTTGGATCGGTTGAGAAATGCGAAATATCTCAGCACATTAGACTTAAAATCGGCTTATTGGCAGATTGAGCTGTCAGAAGAAAGTAAAGAAAAGACAGCGTTCACAGTTCCTGGCCGTGGTCTGTTTCAGTTTAACAGGATGCCTTTTGGCCTTCATAATGCTCCAGCTACTTGGCAAAGGCTGATAGACCAGGTTCTTGGATCCGAACTGGAGCCATATGTTTTTTTATACCTGGATGACGTGATTATAGTCACACCAACTTTCCAGTTACATCTTGAGACTCTCAGAACTGTGTTAGAGTGGATTACAAATGCTGGCCTTACGTTAAATTGGGAGAAATGTAAGTTTGCTAGAGAGGAGCTTAGGTACCTCGGGTACTTGGTAGATAAGCATGGACTAAGAGTGGATCCAGAAAAAGTTGCTTGTATCCTTAACTACCCACGTCCGAAAACATTACGTCAAATAAGGGCCTTCACCGGATTAGCCTCTTGGTATAGGAGGTTTATTCCTGAGTTTGCCACTAGGATGGCGCCTCTAACTCATCTCTTGCGGAAGGGTCAGAAGTGGACCTGGGGTGAGGAACAAGAACAAGCGTTTCTAGACATCAAAACGAAATTGGTTGAAGCACCCGTCTTAGCATGCCCGGACTTCACAAAACCGTTCACAGTTCAGACAGATGCTTCATCCGTTGGATTAGGAGCGATTTCATCACAAGAGCTGGACGAAGGAGAGAAAGTTATTGCTTACGCCAGCAGAGCTCTAAAGAAAGCTGAACAAAAACTCTCCGCCACTGAGTTGGAATGTTTAGCGGTAATTTGGGCGATTGAGAAGTTTAGACCTTATATCGAAGGAACAAAATTTACTGTGGTCACTGATCACCACTCTCTGATGTGGCTTCATCGCCTACAAGATCCGACAGATCGACTGGCTCGATGGGCGTTACGCCTCCAGAATTACGATTACCAGATAAAACATCGGCCAGGAAAGGAGCATATGGCAGTTGATGCTTTATCACGTGCGATAGACAATGCTTCCAGTGATCGAAACCTACTGTAGCAGCAGTCGTAATAGACGGAGAAGGAGCTGATCCCTGGTATCAGGATATGAAGAAAAAGGTCACAGATAAGCCGGAGGAGTTCCCAACTTGGCGGATTACCGAAGGTCGCCTCCTCAAACATGTGTTTGAGAGAAATCCCTTAAAAGTTGGGGACAATCAATGGAAAATTGTGGTACCGAAAGACCAAAGAGAAGCAGTTCTCAAACAATACCACGAAGACACGACTGCAGGGCATATGGGGGTTAACAAGACCAAGAATAGAGTAGCTACTTATTATTTCTGGCCGACCATGATTCGAGACGTCGCTCTATTTGTGAAAAAGTGCTCCATCTGTCAAAAGATGAAGCCGGAACAGAAAGCTCGCGCTGGTTTGATGGGCATGACGCCCCTACCTTCAAAGCACTGGCAGGTGGTTTCTACTGATCTCATGGGACCATTTCCTCGTTCATCCAAAGAGAATCGGTATTTGTTAGTGGTGACCGATTACCTCACAAAATTCACCTTGCTGTTTCCATTAAGGCAGGCATCTGCGCAGGCAGTAACTAAACTAACCCACTTGAGGGTATTTTAATAGTTTTGGGTAATTAAAGTTTTTAGCATTGGAAACACTGGAGTTTTTGTAAACCTTTGTTGATGATATTTTGACACTTACCTTATTTTTATCTTGTCAATGAATTTGTCGTTGAGGAAAAGTTTGGAGGTAATCAATTGAAGCATCAAAACAAAGGTTTACAAAAACTCCAGCTTTGCCAATGGTAAAAATTTTAAATTACCCAAAACTATTAATATACCCTCAAGTAGGGTATAAAATATTTTTGAAACCCTAAAATACCTATATGTCTTGTTTATTTTGCACGGTACAAATATTGAACTTTTTTTTGGTGTTGGACCAAAGTAACTCCTCAAGGACCAAAGTAGCCCTGGTCGACGGTACCTTAAAACATTTACAACTAATGGAATGATAAAAAATAATGGAAAATAAGGTTAATAATATAAGATAAGATTATATTATATAAATATTAAATATATCTGTATCTCTAGTGTTAAAATACTTATATACTTTTTTTACAATTCTCAGGACATGAGGGAGATGGAGCGAAGGAAACGAGTCGAGATGATCATGAGCTCGAGGCTGTTCCGGGAAGAGCTGGAGAGGATCATCGAGTCGCAGATGAAGGAGGGAGGTGGACCAGCGGGCCTTCTTCAGCAGATCCAGGACATGGTCGGCGGTGCTTCTAGGCTTCAAGAGAACGACGTGTTTCTCATGTTTGGAGTACCTGAAGTGGTATTTTGCGACAATGGTGCACAATATAAGAGTACGAACTTTCAGAATATGCTGAACAAATATGGTACGGTACTGCTTGTAGGTACAACCCAGTATACCATCCCCAGGCGAACCCCACTGAGAGAGTAAATAGGGTGCTCAAAACCATGATATCATCTTATGTGGGGGATAACCATCGCTCCTGGGACAGACATATTGCGGAGTTCGGCTTTGCGCCGAGGACGGCAACTCATGAGGCAACTGGATACACACCAGCCTTCCTTAACTTTGGTCGCGAACTCTTTAGCCACGCCTCGCAATATTTGGTAAATGATGGGTCGGAAAGCATAGGCAAGATCGACGAGAAGCTGAAGTTAATCCAAGAAGATGTGAAAATTCGATTAGGACAGGCCCAAGAGAAGAATGCCCGTTACTACAACCTTAGACGGAGACCAGCTCGGTTGGAAGAAGGTCAACCGGTATGGGTGAAAACGCACCCTATCTCAGCCTTAGGTAAATATTTCACCGCCAAACTAGCGCCTAAATATGAGAAAGGTGTTATTAAAAAGGTTTTGTCGCCTCTGATATATGAAGTAGTGGATAAAACAGGAAGACCATTAAGTAATAGGCACATTGAAGAGCTAAAGGTAGAGTCTTCGGATGCTGGAACTGACGTTCCTCAACCCCAGGAAGAGGGGAGAATGTCACAATAGACAGTAGTGTTTAATATAAATAGTGTTTATATTCCTTATCACTAGAAGTCAGGTGGAAAATAATTTAAAAAAAAGATAAATAGGAAGGTTATGGACTGTTTTGATTGGGTTTTTGGAAAAAGTGCTAACAATGTTGTAAGACTTTTGAATTCATTAATGCTGTTATATGTAAAGTTTTTTTGTTCATGTTAAGAATATATGGTTGCTCATTCCAATATTCTTTAATTTAATTTGATAATTGGTAGAGAGTTACGTTGTAGCTCAAGAGAGAACTCACTTCCACTCCGACTGGGTAAGTTTGCAAAACTATTAATTTACTAAATTAATCGAACGTTGAAAGAGACGTTACTATATATCTACTATGAATGTATCGATTCCTTTTCTAAAACGACCATCGTTTGTGTCTCTAGTCTTGTCAATGAGGAGATAGTCAAACGGATCTTTCCAACATATGTCTTTAAAATGTGTAAAACTTAAATCTGGAGTGCTAACATGTTCATCGTAAATGTGTTTCAAATTCAACTCGTCTTGAGGAAATACTATTAAAAAGTTAAAGTTACACCTGATGAGGTGTCTGGGAATACAAACATAACTCTGTGTTAAGTAAAAGCAATCGAGATGCATGTGACGGCCATAACTAAAGTATCGTTTTATTATATCTTGATCTTCCATAGTCACATCATCGAATATACAGACCGAATCGGATTCAACTTCTCGAGGCAATTCTTTCGCGTCTTCAAATTCATATAATTTTATTTCAGGAACAAGATCAATGACACTTTTCAAATACTGATACTTTGCTTGATGTAAAGTTTTTCCAAAAAGATACACATTTTTAAATTTTAAACCGTTAGGATTAATTAAAAGTCCAATCATAACATTGGTCTTTCCGCATCCGCTCGGTCCACAAATTGATGCCCGTATGATGTTTGGTAATAGCGTACTATCTCTCTGCTCTGAATCCTCCTTAGTAGGTGAAAAGTCGGTGATGTGAAAACGTTGTACTTGTTTAACTAATTTCATTATGAATACAAACAACACTGATTTTCAGTATATATATACCTCAGTTCTTCATTACCCGACTACAGTATGATACGTAGCTCTCGCAAAGGAAGGGGCTTAGTGAACAGTCTTATAGACACGTTGCCAGTTGAATTACATCTTCCAGAATATCAGTATTGTGGACCTGGCACGAGATTAGAAAAGCGCTTGGTTGCAGGTGATAGCGGAATAAACGAGCTTGATAGAGGTTGTAAAGAACACGATATAGCTTACAGCAAAAATAAGGACATGGGTAGTCGCAAGCAGGCAGATAGGATCCTATCCGATAAAGCTTGGAAACGAGTTAAAGCTTCAGATTCTTCATTGGGAGAAAAGGCTGCGGCTTGGTTAGTTACAAATGCCTTGAAAGCTAAAGGGAAGATTTGATCAGGATTAAAAAATTAGAGAAAAAAGAAGATTAGTTTTCTTGATTTAGTTAAATCTTCAAAGGTTGATGATGTATCATCTATTCAGAACGCATCTAAAGCGGCATATAAGAAGGTTAAAATGTATTTACGCGGTAAAACCAGACCTTCACCGCCCAGAGTCCTCCCATTACCAAAAGTTGGAGGCTTTCTTAAATTTCTCGTGCCGTTGATGGCAAGACTTTCCGCTGTGGGATCTTTGGCAGGAGGAGCCGCTAGTGTAGCGAAAGCTATAAATGAGGCTAAAGAAGCCAAGCTAAAATTGGATGAGCAAAAGAGACATAATTTGGCTATGGAAGGGCAGAAAGTCGGTTATGGGCTTTATTTGAAACCGTATAAGAATGGTTATGGTCTGTTTATAACTCAACAAAAAAAGAATAAACAAATATGACTACCTAATAAACCATTATCCGATATCTAATTAAATCATTTAGCAAAAGATTTAAATGTTCCAAATTTTCGCGGAGTGTTTATGATTGATAATCTTCCAGAATATCCCAAAAAACATGAGTCAGCTATTGTAAATTTAAATACAAGTCTAGAACCCGGTTCTCATTGGGTCTGTTATGTCAAAAAAGATAATGTCGTAAAATACTTTGATTCGTTTGGAAATTTAAAACCGGCACCACAACTAATCGACTATTTCAAAGGTTTTAAAATAACTTACAATAGACGACGTTATCAAAAATGGAATACTCAGATTTGTGGGCATCTCTGCTTGAAGTATTTAGCCGAGGTTTCTCGTAAATTTTGATCATTAGTAATCATGAGCTATACAGTAACGTTTACGGGCAATTCTAACGTTCTTCATGCAAACTTCCTACCTCCTCTAGAATTAGGATCGGATTATACAGTCGGGCTATTATCTTTTGACACATATAATACTATTCCTAATATAAAGAAAGATGTTAACGATGTTTTATTTTGGAACTCTAACGGTCCGGATACCAGAAGGATCGTATGATATCGAAGCTCTGGATTGTTTTCTTCGTGAAGAAATCTCTCATCATGATCCGGCAGCGGGTTTGGCACTGCGTGGAAACCAGAGAACATTAAAGGCAGAACTTAAAACAACTAAGCCGGTTTAAAGGGCACCGATGATGTACAAATAAAATTAGATAAAGTAGTATGGAGAATGCCTCATGTTCGTGTTTCCGATCAAGAACGTTTGAGATTGTTGAAAATGGTTGACAAAAACAAAGTAATTTCTATTCCATTCCGATCTTGGGATCTTTACGAATATCCTAATTTGCCTGCGTCACAGCAAGAGAATTGGACTGTAAAAACGTCAACAAATTTAGAAAAACCGCGCTATGTTATTCTCGCATTACAGACTGATCGAACGAGAAACGCAACCAAAGATAGCAGTCAGTTTGATAGTTGCAAATTGAAAAATTTGAGACTCTATCTGAACAGCGAGCAATATCCTTATGACGATTTGAATTTAGATTTTGCACAAGGAAAAGTGGCTCTCCTCTACGAGATGTATAACGAATTTCAAATGAGTTATTATGGTAATAGACATTCTCAACCTCTGCTCTCGCGATCTCACTTTGAGACACTTGCACCCATAGCAGTTATAGATTGTTCAAAACAATCTGAAGCGATAAAAAATACAACTATTCGCATATATTCGCATACTTCTGGAGGCGAGTGAGAACTTTCCGACAAATACAAAAGCATACTGTCTCATTCTTCATGATAATATAGTAGAATATGAAGTGGGAACCGGTTTGGTCCGTAAAATGTACTGAAACGCGTATATAAAGCCACGCTATTGACTAAAATAATATCAGTTTGCCGTTGGTCATAGACTATAAACTTAAGATGCGTTCAGCGGTCATCGATTTTCAGTGTTATCGCACGGCTTTTAACTCATTAATTGTTAAAGAATTATCTGTAGTCTCTATTAGTCGGCGTTCATCGTGGCATTGGTTTTTCAAAACACCTCAAGATGTTGAAGAAGTGGGGCAGTCAAAGACGAACCTTTGGGTTAAGATACATATTCACGGATTGGAATGGGACTACGGCGATGTGCAATATGAAGATATAAAGTATTTATTACAATATGCTACTGAGGACTTTGACATATTATGGGGAAAAGTGCAGGTTTATAGAAGAACTTATTAATAAACCAGTCTATGACCTACATGATTTCGGTTGTCCAAACTTCAAACAATTAGAAAATGACAAGATTGCATGTCGTTTTCATTTCAACTCATCTTTCGTCTGTTCATTAAATAAAGCACACCGTTTGGCTTCATGGATCAGCAAAAATTCTGAAGCAGTCAACTTGAAAAAAGAAGATGTTCGTAAGCAAACATTAAGAAGTATCGATTCATCTCATCATCTGTTGTCATTCGCAGGTTTTATAAGGGGGGTGAAGAATATGGTAAAATGTGTATACTGTGGACTGCCTTATGACACAAAATCACTAATCAACCCTCTCAAGTACCATAAAGCAAATAGTCCTCAATGTTTATGGTTTAAGGAAGAAGAGTACTTTTTACACTAGAGGAATTACATGACATCAGTATAATAATGGACAGAATGGAGGCAGTGATACGTCGCTTAGGCGAGGAAGGCATTGAAGCCTTAAGCACTGAAGAATTAAGTGTTTTACCTCGATCTTTGCTTTTGTACCTTTTCGATTACGCATTGGACTACATCTGGGACAACTTACCTGAAGAATGGCAAGAGGACGAGGAATTTATCCGGAAAAGAAGACTTTCCTGTTTTAGTATTGTAACAACAAACTTAAAAAGCAACAGTATTCATTAATGCAAACTTTGTATTAACCTCTCACACGAGATTAAGTAGATATCAATTTAGAACATTAACTAACATATGACTTTTTTTATTTTATTTTTTATATAACCTCCCATCTCGAACAGTGTAGCCACATATAACATCTTTCCTCTTTTCAATATTTTAGTCTAACTGGCACCCTCCTGGACCGTTGAGGTCTTGACGCTGGTGGGACCAAGTTCATTGATGATTTAGCCCCATCTTCATTGAACGACGCCGAGCGAAGATGCACTCTATTCCGCCTGACTACTCTGCCGGTATCGAGGTCCTCTACTATGTATGATCGTGGTGTTCCGTGTTTTCGAAGAATTCTTCCTTCTTTGGTATATTGAATGGATACACGATCCCCAGGTCTCAATTCCTCGAGCTCCTTAGCGCTCCGATCATAACAGCTCTTAGCAATTGATTGCTTCTTTTCTAGCTTAGCAGGTACATCAGCATTCACTTGAGGCACTAGCGTATCTGCCGTAGACTGTAGCTTAGTGCGGCAGACTCGATTCATCAACAGCTGAGCTGGAGACAACTGCTCCTCTATGGTTTCGACTATTTTAATAATGTTAAACCTAACACAATCGTGCAATCCCAATAACGGAATTTTATTCATATTGACCACAGCAAATTTAATAATATGACTAACATCCCCAATAGAACATTTTAGCGCAGTCGACCCTACTAATGGTATTTTTTCTCCTGTGTATGTGACTGCAGAACAAGCAGGCTTAGAAATAGGCGCTCTCAACTTAGTAGCCAAGTCATTAGGAATAACTCTTATATCTGCTCCTGTATCGATTTTAAAAGTTACAGAAGAACCACCTTATATTATACACATCCTGAAGCCAACAGCTATTTCTAGACCCTACTTCATTAATGGAGAACTTTTCGACAATTCCAACTTCGTTTTGCAATTTAAGCTCAACAACATTTTCAGAATATAATTCATCAACTCTACAGGCTGCAGCAAAATGGTTCTTTCCTTTACATCTAGAACAAGTTTTCCACTAAGCAGGGCAGTTACGAAATTTGTGGTAGGTTGCACACCGAGAACATTTCTGAACGAATGTAGATGATTTTTTTTTAGCATTCTTTTCTCTATGAACTTGATGTACCTCTATAGAACCAGGGACCTCTGTGTGTTCATCACGCCGGATATGGGCCTGCTTCTCTAAAAACACTAACAATTCCTCTATAGGCAAAAATTCCGTAGAGCTGTCACGCAATTCCCACAAATGCTTTGACTCTTTATCCAGTTTCCGCAACAGTAAAAATTGTAAAATGGCATTCCAGCCTTCAGTGTTGATACCAAAACTTTTTATGGCATTGAGAACCGACCTAGTAGTATTAATCAAATTTTTTATATCTTGGCTAGATTCTACACTTGGATGATCTATGACCCTCTCTAAATGTTTATACACGACATATTTATTCTTTTGATAAACATTAATTAGCCGATCAAGAGCTACTGCATAATTTTCAGAGTTTATGTCTAGTCCAGATAACCTATCCAACGGTTCTCCCTCCAGCGATGACTTGAGAAGTTGAAAACGACGGACATCGTCTAAGGACTGATTGTCATGAACGACGGATCTAAATAATTCATAAAATGAACTCCACAACGATATGTCCCCTTTAAAAACTGGAATTTTAATAGGTGCAACCTCACATTTAATAGTAAAATCGGAATGCTTCTTATTAACAACTACTGAAGACGCTAGTGCAATCTTTTCCTCCAGAGCACTTTTGACATGGAAGTAATCCTTCTCGAAGTTTTCAATATAATCATCTTCGATGTAATGAATCATATGGATCAATAATTCATTAAATTCATTAAAAATCTTACCTGAGTCAGTACTTCTCTCTTTCAATTCTGATAGTGAAGCAATCTCAAAATCAGGAGATGACACGAAAGTTAACATCCGTGTTAATCTTCCCCTTAAAACAGAATTTTTCTTCTTTAACAATTCTCCCTCCATGATGGATTGCAATACAACAAAAATACTCTGAAAAAACTGTTTAATAAACAATGATTACAGCTCCATTGTATGAACAATAAAGAACGTGTGAGTTCGACAAAAACCTGACACCATGTTTTAGTATTGTAACAACAAACTTACAAAGCAACAGTATTCATTAATGCAAACTTTTTATTAACCTCTCACACGAGATTAAGTAGATATCAATTTAGAACATTAACTAACATATGACTTTTTTTATTTTATTTTTTATATAACCTCCCATCTCGAACAGTGTAGCCACATATAACATTTCCTATCTCAATGAATATATTATTTATTAATTATAATTTTATACTCAAATTTTTGTCAATCTTTGTTTTTCAAATAAAGCAAATATTTCTATTATATGTTTGTTTTATTGTTTTTTCCTTTTATCCTTTTTTATTAGGGGTAAAGGTTCAGTAAAAAAAAGGGAAGGACATAAAATATAAAAATTATTTATTGATAATAGCTCAAATTACAATTCACATCGGTATTATTACATATTTTCTGAGTTCATTCAAGTTATAAAAAAGAGTATTAGTATTTATATTCAAGTCTAATGGATTAGTGTTAACACTCAAATCTATTGGCGCAGATTCCACTGCTTCAGTCTGCTGACCTTCTTCATGTTTCTTGTAGAGTTCCGCCATCTTGGTTATCAAGCTGATTGAATCGTTGATTTTTTCAATACTGTTACAAAGCTTCGCTGTATCGCTTCTGTTAAAACATGGTAAAGGTGAATCGAACTGAAGGGTTGGCGAACTCTGATTAAACATTGCAAAACAAATAATAACCTGTTCAATTTTCATAACTCTGTTCCTTCCCCTCTTGGATAATGTACAATACACGTTTTTGCATCTTACTCGGTCTTCGACCTCCACTTTCTTGGGTCTGCCATGTAAAAAAGACAACATCCTTGGAACCTGATAGGCGATGAATTTCCATTCTTCTGTATCCATATACACTGTAGTTTTCTTGTCAATGATTGCGACAGTGGGCATAAAATCGCAGAAACCGACACGGACTAGTTTGCTACTAGTGATGGGGTAATCAGTCACTAGTTCCAATCGTCGTGGTCCAACCATCGCGCAAGGCTTCAATGTTGACACTGAAAATATTAACAGAGCGGTGGAGAAAGATGAAGTTTTTTATATTTTTTAGAAGTTCATTCACCTCATTCCTTTTTATTTCATACAATGCAATAAGGTTTTTCAATTCGTCAAGGTGATTCTCAGTCTCGCAGATGGATTAACAACACCCATATCTTTTCCCCTTATTTTCTTCTTCAAAATCAACCTTATCCTCTACAGATGTTTTCATAGGCAGGCTCTCCAACCGATCCAAGTACTCAATAAATGGACACTTTCCAGTCCTTTCCCTGTGATCTTCTAATGGTTCGTCATAGTATTCCCATTTATGCAAAATTATTCCACAAAATGCACACCTTGTCAGGTCAGAGGTCTTCAAGTAATAAAATCCTGCAGCCGCTAGCTTCACAGCACTCACTGGCGACGTCCAGCCGACATGTCGACAGACGTTCTTTTTCATACCTCAAGTTCTTGCTCCTCCGTTCCTTACTCATCACCCGTCCCATTATAAACTGGAGAGAAAAAGGGAAAAGATGAGGAAGAGGTGGAAGGGAAGCATTGCTCCCATGAAAACAAGCCATTGTGATTACACTCATTGCCCCCGTGTAAACAAAGCACCATGGCATCAACAGATTAAGGCCTCACATGTACGCAAAACCACCTCAGATGATGTAAGCATATTAAAGTCATTGTTTCATGTAAAAAAAAAAAACCCAACTTCATTCATAATTGTCAACAAATTTAGAAAAACCGCGCTATGTTATTCTCGCATTACAGACTGATCGAACGAGAAATACAACCAAAGATAGCAGTCAGTTTGATAGTTGCAAATTGAAAAATTTGGGACTCTATCTGAACAGCGAGCAATATCCTTACGACGATTTGAATTTTGATTTTGCACAAGGAAAAGTGGCTCTCCTCAAAAAAAAAAAAAAAAAACCCAACTTCCTTCATAATTGTTCATAACACCAAAACAAACAAGGTGTGTAACAGGTCAACGCATCCCCAGAGGGTCCCGCAGCAAAAAGTAAAAAAATTTAATAAACCCGTGTACACGCCGAGGATAACGTAAACAGTCCTCATGTCACAAGCACATTTACCCCCGGTGACGTCACAAGGTGATTACTCACGTACTAGGGCTCAAATGTAAACAAACCGATGTCCGGAGGGGTCCGCAGCAAAAAAGGAAAAAAATTAAATGAACCCGTGTACACGCCGAAGATAACGTAAACAGTCCTCATGTCACAAGCACATTGACCCCCGGTGACGTCACAAAGTCATTACTCTCGTACTACAGCTCAAATGTAAACGAAAACAGTCCTCATGTCACAAGCACATTGACCCCCAGTGACGTCAAAAGGTTATTACTCTCGTACTACAGCTCAAATGTAAACAAAAACAGTCCTCATGTCACAAGCACATTGACCCCCGGTGACGTCACAAGGTTATTACTCTCGTACTACAGCTCAAATGTAAACAAAAACAGTCCTCATGTCACAAGCACATTGACCCCCGGTGACGTCACAAGGTTATTACTCTCGTACTGCAGGTCAAATGTAAACAAAAACAGTCCTCATGTCACAAGCACATTGATCCCCGGTGACGTCACAAGGTTATTACTCTCGTAATACAGCTCAAATGTAAACAAAAACAGTCCTCATGTCTCAAGCACATTGACCCCCGGTGACGTCACAAGGTTATTACTCTCGTACTACAGCTCAAATGTGAACAAAAAATGTCCTCATGTCACAAGCACATTGACCCCCAGTGACGTCAAAAGGTTATTACTCTCATACTACAGCTCAAATGTAAACAAAAACAGTCCTCATGTCACAAGCACATTGACCCCCGGTGACGTCACAAGGTTATTACTCTCGTACTACAGCTCAAATGTAAACAAAAACAGTCCTCATGTCACAAGCACATTGACCCCCGGTGACGTCACAAAGTCATTACTCTCGTACTACAGCTCAAATGTAAACAAAAACAGTCCTCATGTCACAAGCACATTGACCCCCGGTGACGTCACAAGGTTATTACTCTCGTACTACAGCTCAAATGTAAACAAAAACAGTCCTCATGTCACAAGCACATTGACCCTCAGTGACGTCAAAAGGTTATTACTCTCGTACTACAGCTCAAATGTAAACAAAAACAGTCCTCATGTCACAAGCACATTGACCCCCGGTGACGTCACAAGGTTATTACTCTCGTACTACAGCTCAAATGTAAACAAAAACAGTCCTCATGTCACAAGCACATTGACCCCCGGTGACGTCACAAGGTTATTACTCTCGTACTGCAGGTCAAATGTAAACAAAAACAGTCCTCATGTCACAAGCACATTGACCCCCGGTGACGTCACGAGGTTATTACTCTCGTAATACAGCTCAAATGTAAACAAAAACAGTCCTCATGTCTCAAGCACATTGACCCCCGGTGACGTCACAAGCTTATTACTCTCGTACTACAGCTCAAATGTAAACAAAAAATGTCCTCATGTCACAAGCACATTGACCCCCAGTGACGTCAAAAGGTTATTACTCTCATACTACAGCTCAAATGTAAACAAAAACAGTCCTCATGTCACAAGCACATTGACCCCCGGTGACGTCACAAAGTCATTACTCTCGTACTACAGCTCAAATGTAAACAAAAACAGTCCTCATGTCACAAGCACATTGACCCCCGGTGACGTCACAAGGTTATTACTCTCGTACTACAGCTCAAATGTGAACAAAAAATGTCCTCATGTCACAAGCACATTGACCCCCAGTGACGTCAAAAGGTTATTACTCTCATACTACAGCTCAAATGTAAACAAAAACAGTCCTCATGTCACAAGCACATTGACCCCCGGTGACGTCACAAGGTTATTACTCTCGTACTACAGCTCAAATGTAAACAAAAACAGTCCTCATGTCACAAGCACATTGACCCCCGGTGACGTCACAAAGTCATTACTCTCGTACTACAGCTCAAATGTAAACAAAAACAGTCCTCATGTCACAAGCACATTGACCCCCGGTGACGTCACAAGGTTATTACTCTCGTACTACAGCTCAAATGTAAACAAAAACAGTCCTCATGTCACAAGCACATTGACCCCCGGTGACGTCACAAAGTCATTACTCTCGTACTACAGCTCAAATGTAAACAAAAACAGTCCTCATGTCACAAGCACATTGACCCCCGGTGACGTCACAAGGTTATTACTCTCGTACTACAGCTCAAATGTAAACAAAAACAGTCCTCATGTCACAAGCACATTGACCCCCAGTGACGTCAAAAGGTTATTACTCTCGTACTACAGCTCAAATGTAAACAAATACAGTCCTCATGTCACAAGCACATTGACCCCCGGTGACGTCACAAGGTTATTACTCTCGTACTACAGCTCAAATGTAAACAAAAACAGTCCTCATGTCACAAGCACATTGACCCCCGGTGACGTCACAAGGTTATTACTCTCGTACTGCAGGTCAAATGTAAACAAAAACAGTCCTCATGTCACAAGCATATTGATCCCCGGTGACGTCACAAGGTTATTACTCTCGTAATACAGCTCAAATGTAAACAAAAACAGTCCTCATGTCTCAAGCACATTGACCCCCGGTGACGTCACAAGGTTATTACTCTCGTACTACAGCTCAAATGTAAACAAAAACAGTCGTCATGTCACAAGCACATTGACCCCCGGTGACGTCACAAGGTTATTACTCTCGTACTACAGCTCAAATATAAACAAAAACAGTCCTCAAGTCACAAGCACATTGACCCCCAGTGACGTCAAAAGGTTATTACTCTCATACTACAGCTCAAATGTAAACAAAAACAGTCCTCATGTCACAAGTACATTGACCCCCGGTGACGTCACAAGGTTATTACTCTCGTACTACAGCTCAAATGTAAACAAAAACAGTCCTCATGTCACAAGCACATTGACCCCCGGTGACGTCACAAGGTTATTACTCTCGTACTACAGCTCAAATGTAAACAAAAACTGGCCTCATGTCACAAGCACATTGACCCCCGTTGACGTCACAAGGTTATTACTCTCGTACTACAGCTCAAATGTAAACAAAAACAGTCCTCATGTCACAAGCACATTGACCCCCGGTGACGTCACAAGGTTATTACTCTCGTACTACAGCACAAATGTAAACAAAAACAGTCGTCATGTCACAAGCACATTGACCCCCGGTGACGTCAAAAGGTTATTACTCTCGTACTACAGCTCAAATGTAAACAAAAACAGTCCTCATGTCACAGGCACATTGACCCCCGGTGACGTCACAAGGTTATTACTCTCGTACTACAGCTCAAATGTAAACAAAAACAGTCCTCATGTCACAAGTACATTGACCCCCCGATGACGTCACAAGGTTATTACTCTCGTACTACAGCTCAAATGTAAACAAAAACAGTCCTCATGTCACAAGCACATTGACCCCCGGTGACGTCACAAGGTTATTACTCTCGTACTACAGCTCAAATGTAAACAAAAACAGTCCTCATGTCACAAGCACATTGACCCCCGGTGACGTCACAAGGTTATTACTCTCGTACTACAGCTCAAATGTAAACAAAAGCAGTCCTCATGTCACAAGCACATTGACCCCCAGTGACGTCAAAAGGTTATTACTCTCGTACTACAGCTCAAATGTAAACAAAAACAGTCGTCATGTCACAAGCGCATTGACACCGGTGACGTTACAAGGTTATTACTCCCGTACTACAGCTCAAATGTAAACAAAAACAGTCCTCATGTCACAAGCACATTGACCCCCGGTGACGTCACAAGGTTATTACTCTCGTACTACAGCTCAAATGTAAACAAACCGATGTTGCCACATCTAACACATTCCATGCAACATTGCCGGATTGTGCAACCAACCGCTCAAGGACGCCCCCCCTCACCCTCAATATACACCCCCTTCGCCCTGGACAGACAGCGTGACCTAGTTTACAATTTTACTATCCGCCGTTTGTACCTACCTGCCCCCCTTAAACTTCTCTTCCCTCCGTATCAGTCTTCTTTCCCCCACTCTCTTCAGACTACCTCTGTTTGGCTGGCTGCAGACTACTCCTGATTGTTTGGTTCCAGACTTCTTTTGATTGGCTAGCTGCCTAAAATTTCCCTTCCTTTCTATATTTAAAGTTTTTCCCAGCGGCCTCTTTGCCGGTGCAATACCAGGGTTTATGACCACAAATTTCTCTAACAATCTTCTTAGGTATTTCCCTGGGTGTTTGTCGGCAGCATTGTCGGTCCAAAGCTTTGTTTATTTTGAATCTCTAACAGAAGGTTTATGGCCCCAATAACTTACAAGGCGGTATTTCCAAGACCTAGCCGCCTTCAGGTAAAGCTGACCACCTGGTTGACCATATACAGTACACTACATATTTTGATATTAAATTATTAATTCGATTTCCTTTTCCTATCACGGCAGCATCCACAATACATAGCAGTACTATGTAATGGAGAAGAATTAGAAGTGGTCTCAGACTTTACCTACCTAGGAACAGTTATGGAAAAATCGGGGAAAGACTTAGAAATATCCAACAGAATTAGCAAAGCAAATGCAGTCTACTACCAGATTTGCGACACTGTTGTAGGAAAACGAGAGGTAGATAAGAACTTTAAGCTCCATATATTTAAATCTGTATATCTACCAATACTTCTATACGGAGCAGAAAGCTGGGTAGTGACAGACAGGCAAGAGAGCAGAATCACTGCTGCTGAAATGAAATTCCTAAGAAGAATAGTCGGAAAGGAGAAGAGTGGAGTTCGTGGCTGCTGACCCCCTTAAGCTGAAAGGCACAAAAGGGAGAAGCTAAAGAAGAAGAAGAAGAAATTAAATTTTTTTTTTTTCAAACAAGTAAAGGCGATTGATACGTGAGACAGGTACTGCCTAATTAAAATTTAATAGATTATAAATCAAGATATATTTTAAATATTATAGAAATGAAAATCTGCCGAGTTAAGAGTCTAAAGGAAGGACAAAGGGAATTAGGAAGAAGCGAGTAATCACCTGCACGTGCAGGAAAAAACATACGATACTCTAACGGCCATAGTGAAGAGAAATAAAGATACAGATGAAGAGAGAAAAAGATATAATCGCACTACTTGGCCGCCAGGTATCGCCCCAAAAAGTACGAAAAGGGCGAGAGTGGGGGAAACGGAAAAGCTCATTCCATGTAGCAGATTCATCGCGCGAAGATTTTAGCCCCAGTTATCCCAGCTTCCCGGCAGTTTTGACTATGATCTGTGGAAAGGAATCCCGGTTGCAGAGACTGTCATCAGTGAATCAGCAATAGCAAGTACCAAAAATTATATTCTGCAGAATAATTTTGTTTATTTCATATTGAATTCGAAATTTTTCATTCCTCAATTCGAATTGAGAATACATGCTCAGTATAATAAAGAATTGTTTCTTATTTTGTTGAATATCATGAATTAATTGAGAAGATATAAGTTTTGATTTATTGTGCATGAAGTAGTAGATGATATTGATCTTTATATATTTTGCGATTAAGGAAGTTTTATCAATATATATATATATATATATATATATAATGGTCTCTTCAAATAAAATGACTATAGACAGATTTTGCCCTAAACAAAATTTTATTGATACATTTAACATAAGTAAATTAACAAATTATACATTGAATGAAGTCATAAAAACAAACAAATTTCTCACCTAAACAAAATCGGTTTTTATAGTCCTTTATCTATCTCTTAAATAGTCCAATATTCACAGCAGTTGCCCAATCTTCATAGTTTTTAACAATATTATATTTTATTGTGTAACCTCCAAAAGTTTCAACACCATATGGCCTCGCTTATTTCTACTTATACGACTTAATAATATTATTACAAACGAAAAACAGTGTTTACTGTTTTACATCTCCCCCCCCCCCGAGAAAAGGCAGGAGTTTACTGCTGTGAAAAAAATTTGACTCAGATCGTCGACGACCCCTTTCAACTTCATAAATAGCAGAAGAAATTCGCCGCTTTATACGATAAGGACCTGACCAAATAGGATCCAATTTATTACGATTGAGTCGATTACCCATTTCTACATAAACCAAATCACTATCCTGAAAGTCGTACTCTTTCTTATGGAGATCTACCCTCGCTTTGTTCAGCTGATGATAGTGTTGTGAGTTCTGCAAAGCCTGGATCCTATCTGCTGCTAAGTCTGTCTTTACTTCTAGCTCTTGCGGGATGATTGAGGATTGTTCACCGGTCAGTAGGTATAAAGGGGAAAATTTGGTTACCCCATGACTTGTCCGATTATATTCTTCTGTACATCTCTCGCAATTGTAGACCAAGGTTTACGCGGTTATTCACTGATTTTGCATCGAATTCGATTAACCAATGTCTGGTTTAGGCGTTCATTAGGACCATTGGAAAATGGGCAGTCTGCCGCAGTGAAAACCATAATGATACCGTGCCGACGCAGAAAAGATTGAAACTGCTTGGAATTGATGCTTGGATATCGATCTGCCAATAATATTTTGATTTTATGCTTTTCAACAATAGGTTGAAGAAAACAAATCAAGTCCTTTGCTTGTTGACCTGTTGATGTGGTAGTAAATGCATATCGACTAAAGTGATCTACCAATAGATGCAGGAAACGCTTAGAAGATCGATTACCTCCAAATTCCCCAATCGTATCTAGAGACATGATTACGAACGGCTCTTTAGCAGGACCTAATTGTGATAAGAGACCGATTTCTCGACTTCGTCGAGATTTGTTTCTTTTACAGGTATCACATCTGTCGCAGTATTCCCGAATAAGGGCATCCATCCTCTTAAAATAGTAGAATGATCTAATCTTTGCTGCTATATGGCCCACACCAATATGACCATAATGTTTGTGAATCTTATGAATTAGAAATTTACCAAAGTCTACTGATACAAATATCCGCTCTCTATTTCCGAGTTTTTTATAAACAAGATTACCTCTCTTACATATACCCCTGTCAACCGACCATTCTTGATAATTCTTTTCTTGATCACACTGCAGTTCTTCTATTGAAACTAAATTAACGATCCTCAGTACATCATCAGTGTTCTCAAAATATTCTAAAACTGGATTTCTCGAAAGTGTATCTGCTTCTTGATTTGATCCTCCCGGTGAATACCGTAATGTAAAATTATATTGTGTTAAATAATATACCAAATCTCCCAATTCTTCGTCAGTTCTGGCCTTGACTTTTAGACCTTCTAGTGGTTTGTGATCAGAAATAACGTAGAATTTGATCCCTAAAAGCCAATATTGCCAGTAGCGCAATGCTTCTTTTATGGCGAGACACTCCAAATAGATAGCTTTCTTTTTGGCTTGCGAAGGTGTGAACTTCTTAGAGAAGTAGGCAACTGGCCGTAATTCACCATTGTCTTGTGTCTGCTTCAGAACTGCTCCAACACCTAAAGTGCTCGCATCAGTGAAAAGAAATGTTTCACGTGGAGGATCAAATATTGCTAAAATTGGGCTTTGACAAAGATACCCTTTAATTTGGTTAAATGCTTTTTCACATTTTTCCGACCATTGGAAAGTTACATTATCCTTGAGAAGTCTATGAAGTGGGTCCAATAGTATTGTACTGTCAGGGATGTATTTATAGTAAAAATTAACTTTTCCAAGAAACTGGCGAACGTTCTTCTTATTTTGCGGTCGTGGAAAATCTCGAATAGATTTCAGATTATCGTGGTGCGGTTGAACTGTATTATACCCTATTATGTGGCCTAAATATTTTACTGAATGTTGAGCGAATTTACATTTCGATAGCTTCAAGAGAAACCCTTCAACATGCAGAACTTTCAACAATTGTTCAATATGAAGAAGATGTTCTTCAAAATTAGTTGAAAAGACTAAAATATCATCGATATAGTTCACACAGAAATTCTGGAGACCGTGCCGTCGGATGACATTTGCAAGGACACGTTGAAAAATAGCAGGCGATATTTTAAGACCAAATGGGAGACATTTCCATTGATAATGGCCTGATTGTGTCTCGAATGCGGTTTTATACCTGTCCTTTGGCCTAACTGGTATCGACCAAAATGCTGAACAGATATCGAAAACTGAATACCATTTGCAATTTCTCGTTTTCACCACAGTGTCTTCAATTCGAGGGAATGGTTGTGATTCCGGTACCAAAATTTTGTTTAGTTCACGGAAATCAATACATAACCGAGAACGTCACTCATCTTCTTTTTTGTACGCCAAGGTCACTGGAGCTGCAAAAGGAGATCTTGATTCCTCTATTAGTCCCGCCTCCAACAATTGGGTGATTTGATTTTCAATTTCTTGTTGGTCTGGAATTGAACACCTGTATGGTTTCTTTGCTATATATTTATTTTCTAAAAGTTTAATATGCGCTTCATGATGTTGTACTTGACCCACATCATATTTGTTCTTTGCAAATGAAGATAAATTTCTTTTTATACTATTAGAAAGCTTCATTTTCTTTTCTTCGTCTAAATGGCGCAGCTTTTCATCAATTTCTGTAGCCATTTCATTATAATATATGCGAACTACATCACTATTTTCTTCTTTGTGTATTTTTTCTAAATTTCCTCCTTGCACCTTCTGGAAAATATTTAATTCATCATTTTGGAACAGATGAAATTGCTGAATAGCATCTAGTCCCAGTAAAATATCGTAAGAAAAATTGTTGTTTCTTATTACATACGCCTCCATTTCTTTTTCTATTTTATGTATCTTGAAAGGTAATTTAATTTTTTCATAGCATCTCTGTATACCACTAATCGTTTTAAATATTTGTTTATTCTTGAAGATTTTATCTTTAAAATTTTCGAGAATTCTGGAATTAAACTAAAATGCTAGAAAGTGGATTGAACTTTTTGAAGGGGAATGTTCCCGTCAAAACATTCATTCTGATCAATCAAAAATTCAAATTTTACGGTTATTTATGGAGGAAAATTCGACAGAATGGTACACCTCAACTCTCTGTAAATTAACTTTGCAAGGGACATGGAAAGACTGGCGTGATTCTTTCCTACACACGTATGGTGATAAGAGTTGGCGTACAGTACATTATGCTTATACTTTTAGGTACATTAATGGTTCATTTATTG